>JAODOY010002416.1:0-12168 GCA_025399855.1 Forbesichthys papilliferus
AGACATAATAGATTTTGTGTTGAGATATAGAGAGAGAGAGAGAGAGAGAGAGAGAGAGAGAGAGAGCGAGAGAGAGAGAGAGAGGTAGAGAGCTAAAGAGGAGAGAGACACTGAGGGCTGGTCAGGGTAGACCAGAGTTATCCAGGGTTACACCAGTAGCACCACCCTGTAACATGCCTGTGACCAATCTACACAGGTCTGCTGACCAGTCCTGGCTGGGAGAATGTTTTCTACGCCTGCTGGTGGAGAGTACAGCAGAGCTACAGCTACATACACAGGCATACAGACACAAACATTGACATGCTGTCAGGACACATAAGTATAGTATATAGTAGTATATAGTATATAGAATGTAGTATACAGTATATATATAGTATGTAGCATATAGTATATATAAATATAGAGAAGAACATTTTCCACAATCAAACATATTATACCTCTTTTCTCCCTGGTGAAGGGGACCGCGTCTTCTTTATCCGGGTGTTCTTTGGCCTGTTTTTCCAGGTGAGCCAGCAGGTTGTCTCTCTGGAACATTCCGGTCGGAGCCTTCTTGGTCTGGTCTTTTTGTCTCATGCCAGCCGGCAACAATGCATTCTACAGCAGGAGACATGTGGCATGAGAAATACGTTGTGTAGAGGGCGTATGTTACAGGGAGTTAAGGGTTAACAATCACATCACAACTCACTGGCTAGTAGAATAGCGTATATGGGTGCTAACTGGTTCTCTGTGATGACAGTCTAATAATGATCCGTTGTCTATTGGTTTTAAGCGTTTTCATATAAGGCAGGACAGTGAAGAGATACACAAAAGGGCCTGGAAATGTCCACGGGCCAGATCCAAACCCGGGTCTCTCAAGGCCCTGTCTTTTGGATGCTTCATCTATTCTAAAGTGGCTTCGGATAAAAGCGTCTGCTAAATGCTGTGAATAAAAAAAGCACATTTAAAACCACACTGGATAGACATTTCCCAGACCTTCAAACGGTCCTCAAAAGCTATTCTTAACCTACAGCAGACACCACGTCTTGCTACCAATTACCTCACATAGTATCTTATCTCCTCTCTCAACACATGCCTCTCTCTTTCTCTCACGCCTCCCTCTGACTCACTCGAATCTGCAATGGTAATCTCTCTGCTTTTGTTCTGTTACACTCACACGACACCCCTTGTGCTCTCTCTCGTTCGGGACAGCTTTCATCTCTGAGAAAACGACATCGCAGGCCCACATTTCACACAGAAAACCAACAGCGTTAAATTCACGCCATTTCTGAAAGCGACAGTAGGCCTCTTGCCGGGAACATCAAGTCATAACATTATCGACAATACAACGAAGAAGAAGGCAATATGATCATTTCTAATACATATATCTGACCTAGGAAGTCGGTCTACAAAACATAATGCTTTACTTCTAGCAGCATCACATAACACAAGTAAGCCTGACCTTACGAATGGGAATAGAACTATGGAGAAAGAACCCATCACCCTTTGCTCTCCTCCACCTTAACCCCTCCCCTCCCACAACCACAGGCGTCTGCAAGAGTGTGATGTGACATGATGTTTATAATGATATGCTTATATGCAATAGCACGCAATGCCCACAAACTTAAACACATCTCATGTTCTAAACACCAAGAAGTATTTTAGCAGTGACAGAAACACTGGTGCAGCATACAGAGCAAAGATCTCTTCCGGAAAGACTTGACATTTCACTTTAATGGTGATCACTTCATGTTAAGATCGCCTCTTAAACCTGTTTCAACAAAAACACTTTGGCTTTGGCAGACATGTTTTAGAGAAGTATCCGCTATTACTACTACAGAATACAATGTCAAATAATTTTCTGTTTGCTCAAGACTTTGCCAAATCCAACTTTGTCCTTGTCTACTGTCGTACTTTGCTGTTAGCGTCTGCTTTCAGGTGTGAGTGTATAATTGTAGTAATGAATCAGACTGTTACTGAACTACATACAGCATGTGGCTATTAGACAGTCACATGTTATTTATAGAGTACTTGGGCAAAGCTATACAAGGGTGTTCTTTACAGGTCATTAAGAAAACAAGGAACTGACAAATAACAGACAAAACAAAAAGACAAATTTAAAGCATGGGGGAAGACGTGATGCTCTGCGCAATGTGTTGACGGCCTTTACAGGAAGAGAAGGGCAGCCCTGCCAGGAACACACACACACACACACACACACAATATCCCTACATATGTCATAAAGTCATTTTGGTTATTCAGTTAGTCAGGCACTGGGTGGACACTGGACACACATACACACACACACACACAGTCTGCATTAATTCCACTTTAACACGCCCACACACAACACAAGGTCTTGAGTGCCAAAGGCTTCCACTTATTCTCACTTGGCATGCTTTCTGTGTGTGTCATCTATTTTCTTTATGAGCCATTAGACACTACCCTGAGAGACATTACAGCCGCAGCCAGCACATCTACAATGTATCAGATACTGAAGGAATACAACAAGTACGCATGTAGTAATACCATCTATACAACACATTCCACAGACTACTAAATACTGCTTGGAGATATCTACAGGCAATGCATGATGTATGCACAGGAAAACACTCTCTAGGCATGGTGCATGCTCAGATGGAGTGAAGATGGTTGTATTGTATTGTATTTTGGACCTTGAGTCTGTAATAATAAGGTTCGATTGATTTATTGATTGATTGATTGATTGATATAGTGAAACTTTACTTGCTTACTCACTTCCTGGTTGATGCATTTATTTGTCCTGACACTAATTTGAATATAGCCTGGTGTAACCAGACCATATTCGCTTTGTGAATAAGGTCTGGCCATGCTCCATTGGGGAGTGTTAACAGTTGTTGCATCCTACTGGGCGTAGACCTCTGGTTAATTTTGAATTGATTAGACAGCATTTAACCAATCGGTTTAGCTACAACTACAAGCTACAACTGTTTTTATCACATCATCTAGCTCTCCCACCTTGACTAGAAACACTATGACAACGTCATCTCACTAACACACCCTGATTGGGTCACCAGCAGGGTGGCTGTGAAAATGCTAATGCAAACAGAGTTTCCAGACTATAATCTAAGCAACATTTTTTTGCTGAGAGCAATAGTAGGGGCGGAGCCAGGCTACCTTGAATACGCTGTCAGGAATTTATCTAATTTGTTTTGCAATGCCATCTCCACTAGTATCAAGGTTCACTTGACTCTGCAACATGAATTATCTACAGCTGTAGTTCTTCATCTCTGCAGTACTCCATTCAGTCATTCAAACATTTCTTTTTCATGGATTCCTAAATCCATTACACAGTTTAATAAATGCATCTTTTCTATCAAAACACACTGATAAATAGTGCAAAAGCCACATTGAAAACCAATGTTACTGAGTTACTGATATGTTTTCCATCCATTTCCATCCACACCTATTAATATTGGTCCTGTGGGGGTTGTTTTTGTGTGTGTGTGTGTGTGTGTGTGTTGAACTCACGTCGGGGTCAAGTTCCTCCAGCTCATCTTCTAATCTAAGCAGCTCCTCGTCTGTTAGCTTGTCGAGGAGCTCATCTTCATCAATGTCCCGGTATTTATCCATCTCCTTCCTCAACACTGACATAATGGAGGCACACCTGGACAAAAACAGTAGATGCAATACATGTTGGTGGGTAAATATATACTATACATATGATAATACTGTAGATAAATTATGTATAAAAATGTATTCACAAATATAAGTAGAGCAGTGATAATGTATGTAGTGTAAAATAAACAGTGGAATGTATTAGGAAATAAAACTGAAAACCCCTTTAGCTGCAAATGTAAATTATTGACATAATTTCAGAAGGTTTAAAAATAAATATATATATTTTTACCTTAATGTCTTCTCCTCACCAGAAAGTCAGAATGCGGCAGTCGAGAAATTGAACACGCACTGAGAAGAAAAGACTGATGTCAATCAGGAAAACAGGACTTTGTTCAAAGCAACATGCATTCATAGCTAAACATTTCAACAAAAAAGTGAATTACTTCTACATTTTTATACCGGGATGGCCTATTGCAACCACACTTCCATTGTTTTGACAATAATAGTTTCCTCATGATCACTTTCACAGTAGGTCTTTGAGGAATTTGAGATCATTGTAAATGTCTTTCCTCAGTTGGTCAGAGGATTCAAACCAGCAGCCTGGAAGACACAAAGCCCCTTGTCTGACCCAGAACGCGCCCACCTCGTATA
This sequence comes from Forbesichthys papilliferus, assembly GCA_025399855.1. Classification (NCBI taxonomy): domain Eukaryota; kingdom Metazoa; phylum Chordata; class Actinopteri; order Percopsiformes; family Amblyopsidae; genus Forbesichthys; species Forbesichthys papilliferus. The sequence goes on from JAODOY010002416.1 coordinate 4,228, forward strand.
TTAAAAAATGAGTTTTCTGAAGCAATATTAACCACATCTCTTAACTCTCCTAACATCCGCACCTCTACCCTGAGACGCATCAAGGTACAAATATATTTTTCTTCAATCTTGTTTAAGTGTTCTCACCTCAACGTCGCTCAGCCCAGCAGTAGGACAGTAGTGACCGCAGTGTCTGCAGAGCCCCCGGTAAACAGGCTGCAATAGCAGGGAGACATGCTGTGAGGTGAGATTAATTGTCTTCCAGAATAGCAGTTGGTCAAATACAAGCTCAGCTGTACAGTACAGTGTAGAGCTAGCAAAATATGTTGGGCTTGTGTTCTCATTTCTTACATGTCTCCATGTGCTCTTTCGAAACAAAGAAAAACTACAGTGGTAGATTGAAAGAGCAAGGGATTAAGGCAAAGAGTAGGTTTTCATTGTGAAAGCTGTGTCTCATTCACACCATCCTCATTTCCCTTTGGGACACTTGTCACGTCTATATAAACCAAAGTCCTCTAAGCCTCTTTTTAAAAGCCTGCACAATAATGATGTCACATAAAACAGCCCTGCTTTCCCTAAAGTTCAACCTATAGTTGGAAGATAAATGTCAACTCCGGATAACCCCAAGATTTTGTCTACAATTTACATTCCCTTGCTGGTCAGGTTTGGTGACATCGATAAAGCGTGTATTTGTGTTTTCCCCCTGGAAAGGCTCTTGGATGGAATACCAAGAGCAGAGTTGAACGAGGGATGAGTTGGAAGGGAATGTTTGCAGGTCATGACAATGGATGGTTTGCAGAGCTTTTAGTTGTGCCCTGCATAAACTCTGGTCCGCACATCAAAATGTGCGACAAGCCTGGCGTTAAGTGCCATTACTTCACTACATAGAGTAATCACTAATGTATATCTTAACCTGAAAAACGTTGTGAAAATGTTAAAAAACGTGTTTCCAAGTAACCCAAGTGATGAAACTGTATTTGTGTTTGGTTTGTTGTCTGGTTTGTTTAAAGCACCGATGCTCCGTTTAGCAAAGTGTGTTGGTGATAGTATAACAGATATCTCGTCCCTATAAGGTTTTGAGGTTGAGCATGTTCCCCAGTTCTGCTCTATATACCAAAACTCAACACAACACATTTCCATAACAAACGCAGTAGAACTGAGCAAAACACAGTATAGTGGAGTTTACTGGAAGAAGCTGACCCTTTAAAATATGACAAAATATCATGGCTGCATTTATCAAGACATGCCTTTCAGTGAGCTGACAGGGCTAACAGAATACACAGATGAACTGTGAAAGATTATCATTCAGAATCTATCCTATGAGGTCACAAGTCCATGTAATTTCCCTAACACAATGATCCCTGGGCCATGCACGGCAAGTTACTAAAAATAGTATATGTGTGATATAGTCCACAGAGAACAGAAATGTTTGCAGAAGGCTAAACAATTAGTAATATTATCCTATAGTCGATAACTTCTTTATAATTACTTAATATCCTGATGAAAATGTTAATAAACATTTTATTGATTAAAGGTGTCATTTGTTTTTTTTTTAAAGAAAAAACCCTCTCCCTTCAATGCCATAGGGTGTTCCCTAAGAACTTGAAGCTCCCCCCACATTGGACATGCATTGCCAAGCCTCAGATGTTGTGTGGTGTAATCTGCACCACTTTTTTGTGTTCATGATACAGCGCCAAAGTGTAATAACACCAGATTATCTTTCATTGCACAAAGAAGAGGAAGCCAGTGGACATTCGCTGAAAGAAATAAAAAAAGTGTATTACCAATTACAATCCAAGGACTCAACCTTTAATTGTAAACCAAGTGCATTACAGTGTCCTGTTAAATATGTATACTTTGTCATATTTGTGTGAATACCAATCATTTATCATTACACACTTGTTTGCCCCTTTATTCTCATAATTCCTTTGTATTTTTTTCTGCAGTGTTTGTTGTATCATAATATCATACAGTAATACAACTCAGGCTCTTAAGATGTGATTTAATTAGTCACCTTCAATTTTAATATGTGACTGTCAAATGGCTATTATGTAATAGCCTAAGGAATATAAATTACTAAGGTAATATGCATTGCTTTCTGCCATGGACACAAGTGATTTAATCTTTATTTGGTTACATTTTATATATGTGTATGTATGTATATATATATATACACACACACATATATATACACACACACACGGTACATACATACATACATACCCACACAGTATATTTTTAATATATTTTGCTGTTGATTGAAAATCAACATTGATCTGTATGACACACAGTAAAAACTTGAAATATTATGAATGACATCTTGATTGCTTAGACTGTTGTGGCAGATTTAGGCATAGTGTATTAGGTTGAGCTGTTTTTGGATAGGCTACATATAGCTTCCTTGGCTGAGTTGGCATCACTATATAAATACACCTTATACCAGCAACGGTTTATTATGTTTCTGTTGTGCAATACATTTGATTTAGTTAAAACAAACATAATTCAGCAGCACTAATCTGTGGAATCTCTTTCTCATTAATAACTTGATAGCCGATGAGCCATGTGCAGTATAGTGGATCATAATTTCCCATGTTTTGAAATTGGCAGAGCCTATAGACCCATATAGCCTATTTATGTAAACTGCCAAAGCCCATAATTAGCCTAGATATTTGGAACTGTGACAATTTTAGCAGAATAAACTAGCCTATGCTAGGCCTAGCATTCAAATAGGTAATCACAGTAAATGTACACCTCGAATACAAGATGTTTGATTCAATCTGAGGCAAACGATAAGTGGATGTGTCACAAGACAATAGCCACAGGGGGAAAGTATTTAGAAAATACCTGTTAAGTAAAACGATGTGACGTCCCGTAGCCTTAAACTACACGACTGAAAATGGGTCAAATAGGCTGCTACATAACATGTATTGTCACTATAAAACTACCTCTGTAAAACACGGTAGCCTAGAAAATATACACGGTGCCATGGAGTATGCTATTAAATCCAGAAATGCTGCCTACTACCGTAAGTAAAAACGAGTATGCGTGTGATTGTTGGTAAGCACCAGTTAAGCATGCATGGAGGCAGATCAGAGTAGTCTACGCGATCTGCTGTTACCTGCTTGACAAGTGTAGGCCTATGCAACCACATTGCGTACAGTAGGCCTATCGATACTAAAAAGGTGTGCATTCCTTAGCATCGCAATTGCAGGCACAATTTAGCACGTTAGAGGAGACAATGTATATATGCCTGTCTCATTCTGGACAAATTAACACGATGGGGCCATGGGCTATAGGCTGCAACGTAATGACAAAGGGCAACAAAGTCATGGCTGGTAAAGTAGTCAACGCTACTGCCAGTTATAGGCTATAGATTAGGTTAACTGTAGTCTACACGGTTGCGCGTATTAGACCTGTAGGTCAACTCTTGTGATAATCGGTAATGTTGCGGCCATTGTCGATGGACATGCCACTATTGGCTAAATTTGTTGCAAGAGTAGGCCTATAAAGCAGCTGCTCAAATGTCTGTAATTTAAGTGTGATGCCTATAACGTCAAAAAACAATGAAACAAAATGCATTTTTGTTGACCCCAAATTCTATGTCTAAGTTCCAACATGTAGCTTACTTTATAGCTGTAGACTATAAGTGTTAAAACTCAGGCCAATGTGTCTGTTTTATTGCACACGATATAAGTTTGCATTCATTTACATACCCCTTCCAGCGCTTATCCTGGCGCTATTAATAGCCGGACGTCCCGCTTTGTGACAGCAACGAATAGTTTGACCAGATATGGTTTCCTTCGGGGCCGGCTGAAGCTGCACTGCACACAATGTTGGTTACAAGTGGAAAACCGGACTCTAAAATCCGGACTAAGCAATGCCGCCCATTACCAAACAGTGTAGCGAAGTGCGGACGAGCTGTGCGGTTCCAGCGTTCTCCGAACTTTTTCCTGTCTTAATTTGCGTCAGGGTCTAGCGGAGGCTGCGCTCCTCTCCCTCAAAGGCAAAGTAATCTGAGCACACACACGCCCACCGCGCGGCTGGCCTGTCACTCAGGTGAGATAATGTCTTCTCAGGATAGTTGTGGAGAAAAGATGCATGTAGTTGGCTCTCTCTTCTCCGCAAAATACATAAATGACACAAGATCACAAGGATGGTCAGTACAGAACAGTTTAATGTGCAAAGAATCAGAACAGCACAATGTAATGTCTTCATTTTAGAAGAGCTACATTTGATAAATTATGGGGCCTGCATATATAAACCAACAATTTACACACACAAAACAAACCAAAGTGCTAAATTGGGCAACAGCATGCATTCACATCAAAAGTTTCAACAATATGTAAAAGTATCATCAAAAACACAAAACAAAAATAGATACATGTTGGTTGCAGATTAAAAACAAATTGCTCAAAGACAATGAAGCCTTACAGCAGCCGTGTTATTGTTCTGTACTAGTCACTACACCTAGCAGGACAAAATGTAAATTACACTGAACTTATTCTAAACATTCTTTTTTTTTTATATCAGTTTTGGTATTGAGCTAAATAACTTTATAATTTTAAACTATGTACAAAGGAATTGATGCGACCGGAGACATTCCCCTTCAGCAACTTTACCAGCTCCCCTCCATCCAGTTATTTATTGGTTACCAGTCAACAGAGCAGTCAGTCAGTCAACTAGGCGGAGCGGCTCAGCTTCTCTGCCACATCATCCATGATGTTGTGGATCCACAAGTCTGTCTCTTCTTCTGTGGTGTCCACCAGGAAGATTGTCACCTTGCGCTCCTGGATCTCACCTTTGACCTGCACCTCCTCCTGGACGCTCTCCACCTGGGCCACCAGCGCACGGTTCTCCACGTGGTTCCTGAACAGCATGGAGGCCTCCTCCGACCACTGCTTCAGCTCCACTCCTGCATAAGGAGTAGGTGGCGGGTGAGTAGGGCACAGGGATGTGTAGCGTTTGTCCCTTGGTCAAGCTCACCAATAACCCTGTCCCGTCAGCTCGCTACACAAGTACGATTTACCCATGAAGATGTCCCCCTCCCCTAAGACTGTTCCAATGGTCAAGGTTGTATGAGTGGAACTGGGATAAGGCTTGTACTGGTACAATGGATGGCAACGGAGATTTCCTCGTTTCACAACTCAAGTCATGTTAGCATCCAAATATACAGAATACTGGGGATACTGTATAAAATAAACAACAAATAAAGTAACAAAATGTAGGTCTACAGTAAGGACACAAATCAGTCAAGACAGTGTGGAGCCAGGTGTCAAAAAACAAAAAAGCATTCAAACAATATAACAAATAAATGTTGTGCACAACTTAAATTATATTTTGAGAGAAGGATGTGTTCATCTATTTCTTTTCTGTCCACTCAACTTCTTTCTTACAGTAGTTTGTATAATGCTAAGTGGATTTGGTCAATTAAAACATTAAGCTTAGATATTACTTTTAGAAATTGATTTCACAACCACTACAACCAGTGTTTAAATCTATTATCTGGACAGACATATTTTTTGGGAATGGGTGGTCATAGGCTATGATGTATTCATTGTTGAATTAGGCTACAGCAACAATCAGCTTTAAAGCAAACACATCACATCACGGATCTATCTAATGTGGGAAAGTGAGAATAAATGAATGAAAGGCAGATCATATATTTCTGCTTGTTGGAAAATATGTATGCCATACTGCTGCTTAAAGCCCATTTTACAAATCTGCCAATGGCCTGTGTGTGTGCGTGGGGTTTATCATTTTGATTTACATATTTGACACTAAGGAGTTGAACTTCAAATGTACTTTTTGAGTTGCACTTCAAATGTACATTTTTTCTCTCATAGCAGTGACAGTGTGACCTTAACATAAACCATAAGTTTGACTTTTGCCCTAATGAGACTTTCACCTGGACAAAACATCTCCACTCTAATGAATGCCACAGAATGAACATTAAGTTTCATGTTTGCCCTAATTAGACTTCCACCTAGACAAAACATCTCCACTCTAATGAATGCCACAGAATGAACATGGGACTCACCAGCCAGCTGTGCTGTGATGGCCTGGAACGGCAGCTGTCTGAACTCCTCGATGAGAGGCTGCAGTCTGGCACTGCTGACCAACTCATACTTGCCGTAGTCCAGCTTGTAGACAGACACCAGCCCGTTGTTGAGAAGCCCATTCACCACAACACGGTACCAACTAGACCAGGAGGGAGATAGAGGACGTCTAGTCCACACATACATGGGTGTTTTTTATTTTCAAACAGCTTTTTCCCCCCTTAGTTATTTTGGATGTGTCCCCATGTTTTGTGTCAGTGCAGGGCTCCAGACTAACTTTTCCCACTGGTAGCACTGGTGCTACCAACCTTCTCAGTTGGTCGCACTAGCAACTGATTTGGTCGCACCATTTATACTTTGATATTATAAAAATTGCTAACCCAACCGCGGGCGATGGCAAGCAACCGCTATTATTGCAATGTTAAAAAAAGTTTTTTTAATGAGCCTAGCCCATCAATTATGAGGTTTCATTAATGGAATGTGCGCTTTTGAAGCGCACATTTCTCCCAACCCCGTTTTAGCCGGTTGTAGCCTTTGGGAATGTATGCATTTAACACACTGACGTCACGCTTTACTGCACTTTAATACAAAATTTCCGTAATCTGTTCTGTTTGGGCAGAATGCCTGCAGCTAGCGCACACTGGAAGTTAAAACCGGTATACCGGAGAAAACGCGCAGGCCTACTGGCAATGCTAACGTAATGCTAACAGCAAACAGCAAAACGTGCTAACTCACTTTGCCGTAACGGTAGCCTACGTTGCCTACCGTGATATGGTTATTTGCTAGCTGACAACAATCACCGCCTGTCCGTCTTTTGCGCAAATTATATGAGCAGATATATCATGCACACCACTTCAGAAGAGTCCTATTTCATTAGGTAGGCTATAAACTCAAAGTAGCTACTGACAGACAAACTGTAACCATTTTTACAGATTACATTTTGCCGACGCGGACACCATTAGAGATAAATATGACTAGACCAGACCAGGCCTATGCATAGGGGTTAGGAGGAAAAGTAAGGAAACACTGTGAGTAGGGGTGAATGGGCATTAAATATAAGTACTGCCTGACCTGCTGCTTATAGTAATGTATTAACTACTACTTCAATTTATTTGGTTTGAAATGTAATTAATTAGACTAAGGAAAAATGTAAGTGTAGATGTATTAGTGTAGACATTGTCGATAGACATCGATCAACCCTAGCGTGCATTTATTAAATCTATGTTTGACCCCTTTATCAAAAATAACTGGGGATTACTAAATGATCATCTATTTTAAATCCGGTAAAGACTGAATCAACAAATACATTTAAAAAAACAGCACCCCCGCCATATTCCAAATCCTGCTCCACTAGGATACGTCAAGCGTGTAGAGCACACGCTGGCACGCTGCATGCCCTCCTGCACCTCTTGTCTACTTTAGCAGCATAGATCTCCCCCTTCCGGACATCTGTGCGCGAAGCGGAGGCCCCGGCCTGGTTGTAGTACAGCACCATCTCTCCCATCAACGCCACCAGCTTGTATAGCTCCTGCCACGGCTGGATCACAAAGTAGCCTGGGTGACACGCCACAGGCACAAACACGTCCATGCTCTGACCAGCCTGAAGGGGGGAGGGGAGGGAGAGAGAGACAACTCACAATGCGTCACACGGCTTTCTCATTACTGAGAACACGTATCATACACAGCCCACACAGGCAGGAGGCAGCATGTTCTAAAAAGGGGTTCATATATAACAGTCAATTATCATTGGCTGCGTTTACATGGGCACTAATATTCCCTATGGAGTCGAGTTAAAAGCCCAAATCTCAACTGTAATAGAAAGAAGCCCAACCCTATTGAAATTTCATTCGGAAGCAGAGGGGTAGTATGAACCAAGGCTGTGCGATAAAATTGTGTATGTGTATGT
>JAODOY010002417.1:0-12168 GCA_025399855.1 Forbesichthys papilliferus
CACCCCCCTCCCCCTCCCTGCTGCAATCAGAGGCTCAGAATAGGAAGAGGAAGTGGACAGGCATTCAGAGGCTGGGAACAAGGAGAAGGAAAAACAGCCGGAACCTGGAATTTACGGAGGAAAAAACAACGGCCATCCAAAAATACCTATCTCCGCAGATAAACAGAAACGCCGTTTCTCTCATCCCCCCGTCCCAGAACATCAGAGTGACATTTCTACATCTTCCTTTTTCTGTCGCAAAGGCGTGAAAACTAGACAATTTATCTAGAAACACATTTCTCAAAATCCTTTAACCCGCCAAAAACATCGCCTGATGACCACTGTGAAAACCACTGTTGTACTGCGATCACACTTTAAATGCTGACCTTTTCATTCCCATCATTTCCTTCTAGTCAGAAAAGTTAAGAAGCACCTGTAATTCACTTTAAACGTTTTTTTCCTATGAAATACCTTTAAACTGCACATTTTATAATCACTTACATGGAGGCTAGGCTATAGGGTTAGCCCCCCTCAGCTAACCTCAACACTATAGCGATGAGTCATGGGCGTTTTCTCCGCTGGCATGCTAAGTGTTTTTTACCCTTTTGCCTGCTTTACACGCCAGCATTCTCATTGACTAAACAGGATTCCTATGCACACCTGCACACATGCAAACGCTGTTATTAGCAAGCTGCTACGACAAGGTGAGGTATACAGTATGGAGAGTCCAAGCCACTTCCGCGATATGGGACCTTAGTTTGGAAAAAAACATGTATGGTATTCAACGGCGAGAATATCATTATATTTAGATCCCGTTTGCTTTGTGAAACGAAGCACACATATGATGTTTGAACTATTTAAAAGAACATTATTTGAGTCAAAAAAGTCTCAGTTTGTTGTGCATTTGTTGAAGTATAAGACTGAACTAATTAGTAAGACCACAAACTCTGTGTCGCGTAAGTGTCATGATTGTTTTCACGCCACAATCCTCTAGCTGAAGAAAGCACTGTTTTGGTGACGTGTGTGACGTAAGATTACTTTATAGTTTCCCAACAAACTGCAATGTTCTTGACTTGAACAATTATCTTTTATTTAGACACACATCATATGTGCACTTTGTATCACGGGATCCAAAATTCATTTCATTCTCGCCGTTGACTAACATACATATTTTTTCCAAACTAAGGTCCCATAACGCGGATGTGACTTCGGCTCTCCATATAAGATAGAGGGAGAGAGTGACAGCCTTCTAACTGTAGAGTTGAGGGGTTGTGGAATTGGCTTACATGTTTCTTAAAGTAATATTGTGATTTCTTAAGTAGCTTATCACTGTCTCTTCTGGATATTTCTACATGCGTAAAATGTGTTCGAAACTAGCCATGAAATCCCTCTGAGGCATAATTTGCACTGCCAACATTGTTTTTTAAGTGTATCAAAGGAACATGATTGGACAAAGTACTGGCACATGCAGGCATGTACATGCCTGAAGCAGTTTGATACATTAAACGGGGCCAGTGTGAGCTCAACCCTGCCTCTTGTGGCCAATATTACAAATTCATCCCAAATCAAAACTTTAAATTTCACACTCCACAAAGCATACATTTTGAGGTTTTAAAAAGGCCATTCTGTAAATGACACATTACAACATTGTTTGGGGTATTGGGTAATGCAAAACAATGACCTAAACTTCACATAACACTGCGATGAGCCCTTCCTGTAGCTAAGAGGTGGTGTTCACTGACCCCAAGGTCATTTCCTGTGACCTCTGCTTCCTAATTGATTCAATTTCCCAGCCTGGCCTCCTATTAGGATGCACTAATAAACTACAAGCTGCCATAGCACATCCCTCTCCTCTGACTTTAACAAAAGACGACATTTTTTTTAAGCTGTCCTCTCGAGGGAATCGACTTAATAAGACTTGGTCACCCTACATGCTGTACGAGTAATACGGACCACCAGACGCAGTTATGTATTTGTCCAAGATCTTCAAAACTCCCTCAACCTTTAAGAAACATAATTAACCTCTGGGTGACATCATTCATTGAGCTCAAGCGATGCTCAGCAGATGTGTGCGACGTGTCCTGACATTAGGAAGAAAAAAATACCGACTGTCATTTGGATATGCAAGAATGAGTCATTATAGCTGAACTGAATGACAACATTGAAGGAGAGAGTGATAGCTATGCCAACATCATGAAGCTAATTAGCTATGACAGCTAATGGAGGCCAAACTAAGTTACGGCTGTATGTCATGTTCCCGGCATTTATTTAATGAGTTGCTCATGGACACTTCAGCAAGGCAAACCCTCAAGTATGTACGTTTAAGCCATGATTGTTCTGTTGAGGGATGATAATGTTTGACATTGACTCAATTGCAAGGGCTACATGCAGGGTTACTCTAAGTAATTTGATGATTTTGAATTACTTAAAGATGTCTTTACCCTCTTAAAGATTGTTAAATCAGCATAAACCATTTAGTACAGTATACAGTTGTACACATTACTTCAACATTTGTAAATTACAAATTGTTTTGTAGAAGGGATTCCAGTCACAATTTTGACAACTTCAAACTTTATTTACTATAAATACGGTCAAAATATAATTGTACTTGATTGCCATTTCTGGACGATTGACAGATGAAAGATGACTTCAATATTTTTTTTTAATAAATATTTTCCTTTTCTTACCGTTGAGTACTTTTTGTTTCAGTATGTGGCATTTTCACTACGCTGCTTGTCAGCACAGCATACTATGTGCAATATGACACCAGAGGCTTGTCCTGGGTGTGTGTGCGTGTGTGTGTGTCCGTGCATCCACTTCAACTATACAGCAAAATGCAGGATAGCTTACTTTTGGAGAAAACATATTTCAATCAAGGGTACACCAGCTACAAATCTGAACTGTAATGTACAGCTACAAGTCTGCAGTGTTTTACCAAATGGTTGATTCATTCCACCAATGAATAAAATATTTCCACATAAATGAAAGGTAGGCTAACTAGTGGTAGGTTACTTTTTAAAAGTAATCCGTTAGTTACTAGTTACCAGACTAAAATTATAATCAGTAATGTAATTTTTTGGATTGCCAAAATGTTGTTACATAATCTGATTACTTTCCATTACTTTTAGATTTCGTCACACCTAAAACATTGTTCTTTGAAATTCAATTCAAAGCAATTTACTGCGTTTGTGTGCCAAATCTTTCTTCTTCTTTTTATTTTGTTTATGTTGCTCATCATATTAGATTTAGGAGGACTTTATTTCAATTATTTATTGAGGTTAATGACAAGTTAATAGGAGAACCGTCAATTGTTTTATGCATTTTTCTTCTGCAAACTTCCATTTTTTTTAAAGCAGTCCTAGAAGTAATCATCAAATTTACCTGTAATGAATTACAGTATACAGTAGTTAGAGACTTTTTGTAATCCGTTACTTCCCAGCCCTGATGCACATACAAACCAAGCACATATCCAACGTGTTTTGCATTTAAGCAATTAGTAAGGTGTGGCCTTACAGTATACAGTAAATGTCATTGAAGTCATGAGCCTCAACAAGCAAAATTTGGCAGCATATCTAATCTGTATCAATCAGTGTCTTCTTTTAGTGACACGCGATGATGTCATGCACAAGCTTTATATTACATAAAATCAAATACATAAACTTTCATAATTTAAAGAATCGTTTTACTTTTTCAAACGTTAAAAGAAATCTTAAAATGTATTTTAGATGGCAGATATAAGTCATTATTGTGAAATACCCTCTTTGATCTTGACAGGATTTGGCTACAGTCCCAACGCTGGCAACTATACCAGGCAGAAAGCAAGCTGCCTGTCACGGTAATTGGTAATTAACATAACTAATCATGTGACATTGTTGACCAATTGTTAGAGGGTGTGTTCTGTGTCCGGAGGTTAAATGCAATGCTCCAACACCGGCTGGAAAACCAATGCATCACCCAGACAAATGTCTGAAGCAAACTGTAGGATGGACTTCACTAAAGTCCTTATAGACTTATAGATGTCTGTTCACTCGGCAGCCATCTTGCTAACGTCTCTGGACAATTATTAGGAAGACCTTATCTAAATGAATGGGGAGGGAGCCATAATAAAACATTCAATGGTCACCGGAATATAAAAACTACATGTAATCACGTCAAGTTATATAACTGACTGATAAAAATGCTTTCAAAGGTTGGTGACTGTCTAAAAATACGTTATAAATGCTTTCTACTACGCATGCACAAGTCAACTTACATAAGTGCAACCACTTGACTGGCTAAGTACGTTAAAGTTTAGTCTTTTAAAATTAAATATTATAAAGCAGAATATTTTCTCTTTTCCTCCAATAGCAAGACGGCCTTTAACAGACACATTTTGCCTGCAGGTGTTTCTGGGGTCCGGTGTGACCGGCCTCTGTCGAATAAAAGAGGGTAGATTGTTAAGAGCATTGCGGGGTCCGGTGTGACCGGCCTCTGTCGAATAAAAGAGGGTAGATTGTTAATAGCATTGCTTTATTTCCATTCACTATACATCTTGATGGATGCTGGGAAACTTGAACAGGACACATAATAATGTCATCTGTGATTCTCAAACACAGGTCAGATATAATTGTGTAATAAATGGACCAAACGTGAGGGTGCCACTTTGGCTTGACCAAAAATGAGGCCTCTTTTCGGTCAAATACTGTATATTTGCTAACACTTAATATTCAAATGCAGCCTGACTTCAGAGGGGTCAGTTTTATCCATGGGGCTATTTACAGGAGGTGTGGGCCGTCTATAAAAGACGACACCTGCACACTAAATTCAGTTCCGCACCATTGCTTTCATAAAGACAGTGTCTCATTATGTTCCCTTTGTGTGGTACGAGTGGTCTTAGCCAGGTGCCAGCGAGGGGCCTGGTCTTGTTCAATCAAGTCTGCTCCAGCCACACTGATTAAGACCAGTGATTTAGAACCATACGTCATCCAGGCCAAGGGTTTTATTCTACTTACCACACAATGCACACAAGTGATTCTCCAATCATTTGTTTGATAGCTGAAATGTGTGGTCATGATTGGTGAGGTTTGCAGCGTAAATGAAAGCCTGACATTTTATGCATCGCCGTTTGAGACCGTTGATCTCATCCAGTGGAATTGTAGCAGGCACAGCAAAATAGTAAAATTATATTTTAAATAGTGCAGTGTTGATGAAGCTCCTTCTAAATGGAGGCATTTTTCTTTTCTTTTCACAACAAATAAACACTGAGCCTGCCTTTAAACTATATACTGGACTGCAAAAACTCAGAAAAAGGCTCTACCACTGACAAATGGATTAACTGACTTTATTACGGAGTCTTATGCAATAAATCAGTGTACTTACTTATATATCCAAGATGTCGTTCAGGGAAGATAGCGCTGTCTTCAGCTGGACGGCTTTGTTTATTATTTTTATGGTTTGACATTTTCCCAACGCAACTGCTTATTCAAACAAGCCTGCTCTGAGCAAACTGTAATCACAGCTTCATCTTTTAAAGGTAAATAAAAGTGGATCGGTTGTCAGCCAGGCATTTTGCAAAGCTAAGCTTGTGGTGGTTAGGTATGGCACTTTCTGTGTGTGTGCATGCATGTTTCTGCACATGTATGCATGTATGTGTGTGCATTCTTAGTATGTGCGTGCACACACACCCATAAACACTTCTTTAATCATGTATGCGTGTACATGTGTGTGTGTTTGCAGTAGCCCCATCGAGAACCAATAGGAGTGGAGGACTCTATCACATCCTGTTTGACTTGACCTCAGAGGATATTCTCCTTCCCCAAGCAAACAAACCGCTGGGCTTTTGGATCGTACCAACGTCGGAGGGAAGGGAGGGGGTGTGTCTCTGGTGGAGAATTGGATGCACAAATGACTTTGACCAAATACAGAAAGCAAGAGCTGCATGATCACTGCTGCCTCACCAGAAAGTATGGATAGAGAGGTGTGCTTCTGGTGCTACAGTATGCCTGTATACTGTGGGACAAGAACCAAGTGCATTTGTACACACAGCACAGGGGACTCAACCTGGTGAGGTTGGTACGCACATCGTCATACACAGAGAGACAATCAGTAAAATTATGTATGAAAGATTCAAATAAATAAGAAATACCTATTTAAAGGATTGGACAGATTCAAATGCATATATATACAGTGGATATAAAAAGTCTACACACCCCTGTTGAAACGCCATGTTTTTGTGTTGTAAAACAATGAGACAAAGATAAATCATGTCAGAACTTTTACCACCTTTAATGTGACCTAGAATGTGAACCATTCAATGGAGAGAGTGCGTACCAATTATAGGGGTACAGTATTACACTTCTCAGCATTCCTGGTCAAGTCTACTCTAATGTGATGGAAAGGAGGATTCAGTCAATAGTCAAACCTCAGATTGAAGAAAAACAATGTGGTTTCCATCCTGGTCATAGAACAGCGGACCAGCTCTTTACTCTCGCAAAGATCCTTGGGGGCGTATGTCCTTCCGATCTACATGTTTTTGTGGATCTGGAGAAGACCGGGTTCCCCAGGAGATACTGTGGAAGGCACTGCAGGTAGATAGGGTGAAGGGGTCCCTACTAAGGGAAATACAAACTCTGTATGTCCAAAGTGAGAACTGGGTACGGATTCTTTGCAGTAAGTCGGACTCGTTTCAGGTGGGGGTTGGTTTCAGACAGGGCTGCGCTTTGTCACCAATCCTGTTCGTGATTTTCATGGACAGGATATCAAGGCGCTGCTTTCTGCAGATGATGTGGTCCTGATGGCATCATCGACCCGTGACCTCCAGCACTCACAGGATCAGTACGCAGCTGAGTGTGAAGCGGCTGGGATGAGGAATAGCACCGCTAAATCTGATGCCATGGATTTCAGCAGTAAACAGATGGAGTGCCTACTCCGGGTAGGGAATGAGTCCATACCCCAAGTGAAGGAGTTCAAGTACCTCGGGATCTTGTTCGCAAGTGAGGGGACAATGGAGTGAGAGATTGGCCAGAGAATCGGAGGAGCGGCAGCGGTATTGCAATCACTTTACCGCACCGTTGTGACGAAAAGAGAGCTGAGCCAAAAGCTCAGCAAAGCTCTCAATCTACCAGGCAATTTTTGTTCCTACCCTAACCTATAGTCATGAAGGGTGGGTCATGACCGAAAGAACAAGATCACGGGTACAAGCGACAGATATGGGTTTCCTCAGGAGGGTGGCTGGCGTCTCCCTTAGAGATAGGGTGAGATGCTCAGCTATCAATGAGGATCTCTGAGTAGAGCCATTTCTCCTTTTCGTTGAAAGGAGCCAGTTGAGGTGGTACGGGCATCTGGTAAGGATGCCCGTACCACCTGGGTGCCTCCCTAGGGAGGTGTTCCAGGCACGTCCAGCTGTGAGGAGGCCTCATGGAAGACCCAGGACTAGGTGGAGAGATTTTATTGGCCTGGTTAACGCCTCGGGATCCCCCAGTCAGACTTAATGTGGCTCGGGAAAGAGAAGTTTGGGGTCCACTACTGGAGCTGCTGCCCCCCCGACCCGATTACGGATAAACAGATGAGGATGGATGGATGGATGGTTAGTGGTCATGTCATAGCATAGGGGTTTACATTCTGTAACAGTTTATCATTCACCAACTGTATTGGGAGTAAAAACACAGATAAACAACAAATGATGGAGAGTGTTTGAGGTCAAATTGATCCATTTCTTACACTGGATGCTTAACATTTTATTTTGCAGCCGGGGTCCCACTACTCCATCTTAACCACAGGCTTCACTGAGAGTGACGCTGGGTTCACTTAGCTGAAAGAATAATGGAATGATTTCAGTTCACTGTAAAAAGCTAAGCATTGTATTATCATCAGGTTCAGGAGCAGCTCTTGACACAGTGGATGTAGCCACCTATCTTGTATAGATTGTTTTCATAGCTACTATAAAAAATTAAAATATTAGACAGTAGGAAGCATGTAAAATCTTGTAGAACATGTCAGTTACTGTATGGGTTATTTCCCTATTGTTCTAATTTGATTAAGCTGTATATTGTGTATATAATATATATACTGCAAATGATAGCACCCTAGAAATACTTTCTTCCTTTAGAAAACAAAGCCATACAGCTTAGAAGATCTCCCATAATGGCTTCTATTGTGTGCCTTGAGGCATAAATCGAACATCTTTAACAAAGGAAAGCAGTTATGGACTTGAGGCCTCAGCTTCCCCGAACAACGATTAAAGATAAATGAGGGATGTATGAAACATATCAATTAGGAGAACCGTATGTGTTCCCCAGCTTTTACAAAACAGAAGTGCTTCTAAGTCGTTTGCCGCAAGGTTAACTGATGAGCTGGCGCTCAGATAACGGTGTTCCATGAAAAGGTCAGGGGTGATCATGATGATGATGACGATAACGACGACATCATAACCTTTCCCGCAGCTTGTAGGAGAGGCGAAACCAGCCTGTTCATGTTTTCGGTATCCTCGCCAAAATGTCAGTTCTTTGCTGGTGCATTGCTGTTTGTAGTAAACACCAGAAAGGGAGGGAAAAAAACTTCCATAACACTGCATGGAGTCGCAGTGTTGTGGAAGGCTTTTTGGAAAAGGCGGATTAAAGAGCAGGGGACAGAGGTGTTACGCTTCCACGAAGAGAAACTAATAAATACTAAGATCGCACCTGTGAATGATCAAGCCATCTGCATATCTGCGTTCAGGAAGATAACCTCTGAATGTTTCTGTATGGTTCCCCATGCAGAAACAGTGAGATGCCAACATTGCTCACCTTTGGATGTTTTGAACCTCTGCTTGGGAAAACGAAGCAGGACTTTTTCCAGTAAGGTGACCACAGTCTTTGAACAAAGATTACAGAGCCCCAGTCCAACCTGAACATTCTTTTAGCGGCCATCAAAGGAGCTCAACGAGTTTTAGCAGCTCACTTGAGGGCAGTACATTACCTTTGCCTTTAGCCGAAGTAAAATGACAAACCCAGAGAGACTCAACTCATAAGGAGTGACATTCTCTGACTTCCTTTTATGTAGGTCACCGGCACTTCCTTTAAGGAGCACTTTTCCCGGCTGCAGACCGAACATATTTCAACCGCGGGGCTGAAGTGCAAGTCATAAATCCTCATTGCTCCGCCCTCATCGGCCATACCGGCAACGTCAACGTCAATCTGCTGCAACATATTGGCCTCCCCTCGCTTAAATCACGCTTTACAATACGTTTATGATAGGGCCCAGCTGGCATTTGAACATATGCTGCACTGAGCACTAACAGGGAAGGTCAAATATAAAGCTGGAGGCTGCTGATCAATATAACAGGTGGTCCGTTATATCGGTTATAAACCAGTTAGCAGGGATATATCAGGTTATAATTACCTCATAGATTATATAGAGCGAGTATTAAGTTATTAAGACTACTGAGGCTGAATTTGTTTCCAGTTTGTTCCGCTGTCTATGTTCGGTAACAAGTTAGCCATGTTAGGATTTAAAAGAAATTGAGCTTTTGACAACTAAGTGAAACCACGTGTAGCCAAACTGGCGTCGGATTAGGAACCAAAAAAAAACATGGATGTCTTCAGTTCGAAGTTACTCTCACCTCTGATCAGCATTTAACGCTACTGAGGCAATGCTTAGATACACTGTATTCTAAATTGATTGAATAAATCATAGTGAATGTAACAACATAGCCACACACACACACACACACACACAAGCTTGCTATGTCTTCCTGTTACACAATATTGAATTCTTCCAAATAGGCCTACTTATTGTTTAGTAACAGATGTATACATTGTCAGGGTGCTAGTGGACAAGAAGTGTGATGGAAACGCAGGCTGTACCGACAAAGGAGGAGCCCTTCATGTTTAATCCAACGGCATGCTCCCCATTCCGTCGACAATAGATATTGTAGTGTCCCTTCTCCCAACAGCCAGCCTGTTACCACGGCATCGTCAGATGATCACACTGTATTCACGAGAAACAGCGCGAACAGGAAGCTCAACATTCTTCGTTCAGCGGGACGGTGGGCAGAACGCTGAACGAGGCTGAACGCTCCTTGGACTGAAGGTCTTCCTTGGAAGACAGCGAGGACACCGAGCAGACAGGGAGGCAGAAGCTATTTTCAACTGGCCGGACACACGGAGGGATGCGCGGCGTGCACACACACACACACACACACACACACACACACACACACACGTGCACACAGCCAAGCACACAAAAGCTCTCAGACATACAAACATTGCAGCAGGAAGCTTAGAGGAAGAACTGAAGTCTGGTCAGTGAGATCCTGCTGCGTTACTCGAAAACTGAGATCTTTGATGAAAAGCCCTAAAATATGCAGGCCCCATTGCTTGTGGTTGGATGCACAGGTCCAAAATACCCACATTGTGGCAGTTGGTATGTCTGGCTGCTTGCATAAGAGTTTAATAATAACAAAATGTCTTTTTTCAGTGAGGGATATCATAAACAAACCCGTCATTAGGACCACAGAAGGCTTGTGTTGATGACAACAGAGCTCTCCCTAAACTCGGCCTCTGTGAAGAATAAAGCTGTGTGATGTATCCAAACAGTAAACTTTCTGTTTCGTTATTTAGAAACGTCATTGCACCCTTTTATTTTTATAACATCTGTAACAGAAAGGGTCATTGCTGATTAAATGTTCTGGAAAACGTATCCCTGTCATTCAGTCAGCAAAATATATCTGACACTGATATATAATTATAGCAAAGTAGCTGCATTGCATATTCAACTGCACACAAATTATGTGATATCAGCTGCCTGTTCACTCATTAAACCTACTATAAATCACAATTGTCATACTTTTATGGCTGTTCTATGTTGACTGGAGACATGTGGCTGTAAAGGACACAGGCTATTGCAAGGTTATCACTGCCATAATAAACCATTTAACTGTAAACAGAAAAAATAATGTTGCAATAAAGTTAGCATAATGCAGAAACGCTGAAATCTGACCTGAACCAATCAAGAAGCAGTCAGCAAATATATCACTGTTTTCATATATGAACTTAATGTTCATCAGGTTTCAAAAAAGTAATTTACAATATTAAGAGAATAGTTACAGTTTGTAAACCATAGATATATAGGTAAAGTGGTGCTCTTGAGTCAATCTAATATCACAATAACACAACATTGTTAGGACAATACTTACCAAACCCAGGGAATCATGACAAGCTGGCATCTATACTCACAGACATGCAGGGATTGTGGCTGCATTAGAGAGACAACAGGTGTGTCAATATGACAAGCATTCACTATACACCATGTTCCTCCTCTCATATAAACCCTGCACAAATATAGATCATCCCCGTGTTCACTCTCACAGCGCCACAGCTACTCAAACTCAAACAAGGAGAGGCCTGGCCGAAGTCATGGGAATGGCAAAGGCCCATAGCAAATGTTATTTTACTTCAATACACAACTCGATATTTTTTGCCAATTTTTTCCTCGTTGAAAATAAATGTTAGACATCCCTAGTTTGGAAGTATGCCTAAAACCTAAATAAATTACAAACTAATTATCATGGTAGTTCATCTACACGTTACGAACCAATTTACAGTGCTCGGGGGAAAAGGGTGTGGATAGAAAAAACAAAATAAAAAAGCCTGCCCTGGCTGTAACAGACGACACAAGACGGCGTGCGCCAGCCTCCAGATGGTAAACGAACGACATGAGCGCAGCGTGCATGCGATCGAATAACAAACACATCCAATGATAAAATCAAAAGCACCCCCAGGATAAACACTGACAGCAATTCATTATTGGATAGGTTTACCAGATAAGACAAACTCATCCGAATAGGATCCAATAGCAGCGGAGAACATTATA
Source organism: Forbesichthys papilliferus (assembly GCA_025399855.1). Taxonomy (NCBI): domain Eukaryota; kingdom Metazoa; phylum Chordata; class Actinopteri; order Percopsiformes; family Amblyopsidae; genus Forbesichthys; species Forbesichthys papilliferus. The sequence goes on from JAODOY010002417.1 coordinate 11,809, forward strand.
AGTTCAATCGGTTTTAAAAGCATTATTAGACTGTAGTCTATTTTCATTTTATTTGTAGCCGTGACCTACGTCGTCTAGTCTACACCAAAGATGAACAATTCGAATAATTTCAAGCCTATGCTACAAATGTTAGGCCTACCTCATATAGCATGGGAAACTCGCGGGACAAGAAAATGTGTAATACGACAACTCTGGCGTATTTTATTTTAATATTTTATTTTAACAGAGCTGTCAAAAGATGAAGAAGAATAGGCCTGGAACAATTTTACTGATGCAGCTGATATTGTGTGTGTGTGTGTGTGTGTGTGTGTGAGAGAGAGAGAGAGAGAGAGAGAGAGAGAGAGAGAGAGAGAGAGAGAG
>JAODOY010002418.1:0-12168 GCA_025399855.1 Forbesichthys papilliferus
CAAACTCAGTTTTAAGGCCACGCTGCGTCAGGGCTGAGCACTCCAAGTACTTGACAGAACCTCAGGGAGGAGGGACACTGGAGATTATCTGTGCACGTGGGTGTTCACCTTGTATTCAACTGAAACCCCTCGTATGGAGATTTGAATGGCAAGGCTTAAAGCAGGAGAAAACAAGATAAGATTGGGGGACAAAAATGTGTGTGTGTGTGTGTGTGGGGGGGGTGGGGTTTGGGGTGTTACAATGAAGTGGGACAGTAACCTATTCTCTAACACAGCAAATTATCATACCAATCTCTTTTGCCATGGCAAGGCCCTGGGGATAGGTGATCGGGGTAAGCTTCTTCTCTCGCAGCTTCTCAATGGTATCCTTGTCATCTCTCAGATCCAGTTTGGTACCGACAAGGATTATAGGAGTGTGGGGACAATGGTGTCTCACTTCAGGGTACCACTGTGCAAAATTAAAAGCAATACAGATTATGATATATTATTCTTAAGTACATTTATCATAAGACATATCCAAAAGTGCACAAACGTGTGCAACACAGACACCATTTAACATAATGCAAATAGAATTTATGACACAATAAGATCAGATACTTTGTACATAATTTTACCACAGCTTGTCGTGGAAACCAATACATGTTTGACAAGACATACCAATGACAAAATAATGTATAATCCAATAGAATTTGGCATACACCAGCTCACCTTGGCACGGACGTTTTCAAATGAGGCAGGACTCACAAGAGAAAAACAGATAAGGAACACATCCTGTTGAAACAGATATGCCGCAATCAGAGCTCATGGCTATTACTTCCTTTTCAGAGGTGCACACAAATCTTAGCTCCTTAGATTAGGAATGGGAGAATGGTATTGTTTTTGTTCCTGCAAATTCCTAATTTCTTCATCACAAACACCTGGCTCTCCAGACTTGGTTATTTGATGCAAGAACATTAAAAAAAGGTAGATTTCATTCATGGCAAAGCCACAAATCAAAAACTAGTTGAGAATATGTGCAACATAATACAGCATTGTCTGTATCTGTACCGTCTGTGGGTAGGACAGAGGGCGAAGTCTGTCATAGTCTTCCTGTCCTGCTGTATCCCAAAGGCCCAAGTTGACAGGCTTCCCATCTACCATTACATTGGCAGAGTAGTTGTCGAACCTGAGACAGTTATCAAATGATGAAAAAATTAAGCCCATCAGTGCCTTTCTTTCAGTGTTGTAAAATTATTTCAGGTTTGATATACATTTTTTCTTAATACCACATACTGAACATATCTTGTAAAGAATGGAATGATCACTGTTGTTGAGCCATGTCATGCTTTGACATCAACTAATATTTCACAGATGGTTAGGAATCATAGTGCAAGCTTTCCTTTGATTCTCTCTTCCCGAAACACAGCCTTTTAAAACCAGCTCAACTAGTTTCCCTATCATTTCCCCCTAGTCCTTATTTTATTAAGTAAACCACTACATTGTAAGTCAAATAATAAATTAGGTCCTTTTAGCAAATTGCATCAATACTCACACAGTGGGGATGTACTCTCCTGGAAAGGCATTGGTAGTGTAGCTGATGAGCAGACAAGTCTTACCCACAGCTCTGGATGGGTTATAGAAAATAAAAACATGTTGTATCCTTCAACAACAACAAAAATTAAAGTACTATAAATGTTACTTTAATAAATAAAAACAAATTTATGTAGAATGCAGTTTGTGCCAAAGCAATGAAAAATAATCCAGTTCAGCCCACATATACTCCTGTTGTGTTCACCATATGAAGAGTTTAAGGTCTTAACAATTGTAAAAGACTATATCAGGATATATTACGATTATATTGTATTATAGTATTAGAAAATGAATGTCCTCTGGAGGTTCAGTTATCTTATGCCCAGAAACAGCCTGGTACAAATGTTGTTCCAAGTCTACCTTTTACTTTTCTGTACATTTCAGAGCCTGTACTTTTCTCCTTTTACTTACCGAAGATTAATCAGTACTTTTCAGTTTTTTCTTTTACAGAAGTATCTGTACTTTTACTTAATTATTGACCTTTTGTACGTTTGACACCTCTGCAGATCGCCCGTAAAACACTGCTGCTGTGGTATCTACACCACACCCACGACAAGTTGAATATTAAAAGTAAATCCTCGATGGACTAAGAGAAAACTTCTGTGAACTAACTGCTCTAAAACATAATGTATTGCATAACTACGTTTTATTGTGAGAACAGATATTTTACAAACGATCGAGACTAAAATTATATTATTAAAGTGATTAAAATATAAATCGTATGACTTGAATTGGTTTTGGGGTTATGTGCAACATTTCATAAAAAATCTATAATTTTAAATCCCGTAACAAATCCCAGGATTAACAGGCTACTGTACTACTACCGGTACCGTACCATACGGTAACCGGTTTTATTTTTTAGGCACATTCCGTCTGTACACTTATGTGTTTTTTAAATATGATTACAGTAGTATAGACATGCGTTTCAAAACAAAACACGTCAATTGTATGTACATTTCTTAGCTTTCGGGACTAGATCTGGTCAGACAATACTGTACAGATACTATGACTAAATTACTCAATTCGACCAACTTACCCGTCCCCAACAACGACACACTTTATGGCCTGCATTGCACCGTAGCTAGAGGAATGTCTTCTCTATCAGTACGGTAGTGTTAAGTTAGCTTTGCGGCCAGCTACCGTACGTTAGCTCACAACACTTTCTTTGTCCGAACTTGCTCAATAATGAAATATTTTTTTAAAAGTAGTCAATTCATTTGTTAAAAAGTTACGACAATTGCCTAAAAGTACAAACACCTCGTACGGTAAAATACTTTTTTTTAAACCACGTATATATCACTTTCACATAAGTTTGTCCAAAAATCCACTCATAACATTCCCATGCTTTACCGAGTCGTTCTAGAGGTTATAAAGCAAAACAGCGGCCACCACCCCTGAGAAGAGAGAAAAAAACTAAGATGCAACATCCGGTACATATGCTACTGAGCAGGCTAGGTGGCAGGCTATGCGGCAGGCTATGCGGCAACCTAGGCGGCAACCTAGGCGGCAGGCTAGGCGGCAGGCTAGGCGGCAGGCTAGGCGGCAGGCTAGGCGGCAGGCTAGGCGGCAGGCTATGCGGATGGCTATGCGGATGGCCATGCGGATGGCCAGGTAGCAGGCTATGCGGCAGGACAGGTGGCAGGCTATGCGGCAGGCTAGGTGGCAAACTATGCGGCAGGCTAGGCGGCAGGCTATGCGGCAGGCTAGGCTGAGGCTCCACGGATACAGGCCCGATGGTCCATCCAATCATAATATATCAATGCATTCGATCAAGAATAATATTACTACTACTACTAATAATAATAATAATACATTTTATTTCACGACGACTTTCAAAACACCAATTGACATCTTAAATTTAACTGTACATAGGTACATATACAGATACATATAAAACATTTTGATACTACTGATACTGATGTTAAGAAAGAAAACACTGAATGCACAGGGATGTACGGTACCGGTGCCGTACTTGACTCGGCTACCGTAGATGACAGTATGAAGGCCAAATAAATTTGTGTTAAGACAGAGACAATATATAGGACTTTTGAAGAAGATTAAAGATACAGATTAAAAATAAAGTATTGTAGGGCCAAGTGTTTTTTAATCTAGGCTATAACTTAAAATGTACAAACGATTTATAGTGGTAAAGACAGGCGGAGGACTCATTCGAATGTAACATTGTTTCAGGAAATTACGTGTATAACATTAGGTCAACATCCGTTGGTCACACTCTATAAATCCTCCTGAGCAAAAAATCGGAAAAATCACGTTGGGCTGGACCACGGCTGAAGAATACTTTAGCTGAAGCCAAATTGCATCGCATGAGACAGTGCTATAAATATGCATAGTTATACCAAAGTCATTGTCGCTGGTTATACACACTTCATTCGTTAGCGTATTGGTCAGCTGTTGTAACACAGTAAATACTACGGTACCTCTACCGGTATATAGTTAATGCCGCAACAGGCTTCATCTCATGGCGGGTCTGTCGTATTTAGTGCTCCGGTTTTCAGGGTCCGCTGGTCGGACTTATGGGGTGTTTTCTAAGGGGCTGACGAGGACTTTGTTGATATTTTTTAATCTCGCGTGGAGACTGCGAATCAGGTTCCCATATATTTACCTAATCGCGTCAATGATGTTTAATGTGAGATTACAGGTGAGTTTTATGAAAACAATGCACTAGTAACGAATGTTTATTTGGTAGAGTACCGTATGGTACCGTAAATACTTAACCGCCACTGTTCGCTTACAACCGGGTCACAGTTGACCGAGGTTGTTAGTCCTTTGCTGTGTTGTCAGTTGATATGCGGAGACAAGGATATTGATCAGCATCATCTACACCGCCCTAGTAACACACTTACAAATGTATAGGCTACCTAATATAATGTAATATGTTATATATTTGTAATAAGATAGTTTGTAATATGTTTAACAGGATTAATGTACCGGTACTAACAGTAAACAATTGTTCTACTGTATGTGAGTTTGCCAAACAATGTACATTTTCATACGCATTCCACTTTGAATGAGTAGCCTAAAAGAGTCATGCACACGATATGTCATAGACTAGCCTGTAATTTACATTCCTATATGGTAATACATTATCCCATTCCAGTGATCAGTTGTGCCATTACTGTAGTTAACTTCTTGTGAATTGTAATGTTTTCCTTTTTTATGTTTTACCACTTCTATTCATAGGTCCATATTGAAATCCATTGACTACGGTGACTGCATATACGGCTCAAGACCTTCACATGTTGTGATTATTGCCAAGTTCTTCTCTTTTGACGCCATAAACTATGTGGAGGAAGAGGATTACAGTTCCACAAATTGGTATGAAGTTGAAAAATGTGAGATGGCTTGTGTCTCACATTGGCTGTGTCATAGAAGGACAGTGCCTTTATTGGGATAGGACACTGGCATTGTCCTCAACATGTCATGTTGCTGTAACAGGAGATATATGCAAGAAAAGAGAAACATCATTCTTGTAGTCCAAATTGAAACTTTACAGCAAAGCTTTTAGTTCTATTTATTGATGCACTAAATCATTTGCAAAATAATTGACTAATGGAAACCGTTTTACACTGCCTTTTCTGTCCAGAGAAATTAGATCTGAGGAATGGCTATAGAATAGAAGGAATGTTGCTCCGGGACTTTATAGCAACTTTATTTATTTTATTTTTTTCACCTGCAATGAGATTCCAATGACCATCTCAACACAAAGGGATAAACTGGAACCATCTCAATTCGCTCTTGTTAAAGACAACCTTCACTGCATGGAGGAAAAAAGAAAACCGGCATGGAGTCTTCAGTGGTTTGGCCATCTTTTTTGATAACCAATTTGTAAGTGGGGATGAGTCACTTGTTTTGGCTTTAATGATAAACACTACAAAATAGCTTTCAATAACTGTCTGTATTTGGGGAAGGGGTGTAATTAATTTATTACATAGATAGCAGAACCCCGCACTGCCTTTATGGAGTTTACTGGAAGTTACTGGAAGTCTATAACATGAAGCCTTTTCACACAAACCTTACTGATTGTGTGTGGTGCAATCACAATGGGTTTACTGATGTTGCCTGGTAAGCTCTCACACATCATGCTCACTCATATGAAACTAGAGCAGGCAGGAGAGATGTGGCTGTCATGAACTATTATCAATGTTTCTGCCACTGTGAGATGTCCACAAAGTTACTGCATTAAGAAACAGGTTAACTTAAATAATAAATCAATCAACCACCAAGTCCTTTCCCTACGTTGATAGATATTCAGTCATGTCTTTACATAAACCATAAATGTCTTCTTGTATGCACTTTATTTGGAATTGATTAGTCACATCTTCTAGGGCTGCTATAGCAGTAAGTTTGGATCCATTTTGAGTTTTTTTTATTAAACTCACTCTTCTGAGTGTTAACCTTTGAACTACTGCTTCATGGGTCACTGCTGAAAAGAATGTACAAGTGCATCTCAATAAATGACAATATTGTGAGTAATTTCAATTGACAAAGTGAAACTCATAGTAAATAGTTCAAGCCTGTATTTGTTATAATTAGTTTACAGCTTGTGAAAACTTAATTCAGTATCAGAAAATGTGAATGAAAAGACAAGTGGAAAAAATAATTTTTATAAAGACATGTCAGCTTTTTGTACAAGCACTCAATACTTGGTTGGGGCGCCTTTTCTATAAATTACTGCATCTATGCGGCGTGCCCTGGAATCGATCAGCCTGTGGCAATGCTGAGGTTGCTTCGACAGCAGCCTTCACCTAATCTGCATTGTTGGGTCGCGTGTTTTATCTTCCTCGACAATACCTCATACATTTTCTATGGGGTTCAAGGCAGGTGAGTTTTGCTGGCCAATCAAGCACAATAATCCCATTGGTAATTGAACCAACTATTGGTACCTTTGGCAGTGTGGGCAGGTGCCAAGTCCTGCTGGAAAATTAAATCAGCAGCTCCGTAAAGCTTGTCAGCAGAATGAAGCATGAAGTGCTCTTATATTTCCTGGTAAACGGCTGAGTTAACTCTGGACTTGATGAAACAGTGGACTAACCAGAAATGTACATGGCTCCCCAAATCATCATTGACCGGAGATTTCACACTGGATTTAAACAACTTGGATTATGTGCCTCGCCACTCTTCCTCCAGGCACTGGGACCTTGATTGCCAAATTAAATGTCAAATGTACTTTCATCTGAAAAGAGGACTAGATCACTTAGCGACAGTTATTTTTCTCTTTGGCCCAGGTACAGTAAGATGCTTTTGATGTTGCCTCTGGTTCAGGAGTGGCTTGACATGAGCAATGCAACAGTAGTAGCCCATTTCCTCTATATGTCTGCGTGGTGGCTCTTGATGCATTGACTACTGCATCAGTCCACTCCTTGTGACGCTCCCCTGCATTTTTGAATGGCCTTCCCTAGACAATCATCTCAAGGCTCTGGTTATTCCTGTTGCTTGTGCACCTTTTCATACCACACTTTTTCCTTCCACTAAACTTTCTATGATCGTTTGAGACTTTCCCTCCTTGTGGAGGGTGTCAATGACTATCTTCTGAGAGACCATTGAAAGCAGGGTTCCCCAATCCTGGCCCTAGAGGGTCGCTGCCCTGCATGTTTTAGATGTCTGCCTGCTCCAACACAGCTGATTCAAATGAATGGGTCATTATAACGGGCTATTCATTTTAATCAACTGTGTTGGAGCAGGGAGACATGTAAAACATGCAGGGCAGCGGCCCTCCAGGACAAGGGTTGGGGAACCCTGATTTAAAGGTTCAGGAAACCTTTGCAGGTGTTTTTAGTTCATTTGCTGATTAGAGTGTGACACCTTGAATCTACAATATTGAACTATTTTACAATATTCCAGTTTTCTGAAATACTGAATTTGAGGTTTTCATGAGCTGTAAGACGTAATCATTAAGATTAAAACAAATACATGCTTGAACTATTTCACTGTGTGTAATTAATCCAAGATATATAGCCTATTAGTTTCACATTATTACTAGGTGTGATTATTACCTCACTATTTCCATATTTGTTGATTCTTTACTTCTCAAAAATGACAAAAATGGGAGACCTTGAGAAAGTTGTGGCGATAGGTGTATAAGTAGCATACTTTATGTAGCAGCCAATTGTGTATTTATTAGTCAGAGTTGAAAACTCAAATTCAGTTGTCAGTTAGATAACTAAATAGTTAAATACAGCAGAATTAGTCATCAGTTTGTATAATGACAAAATATATTATAAAATCTAGTAGGCTATAGTCTGTTTGCATCCGTTTAGAGGAGCCTTTTTATGTATCATAGCATACACTTTACATGTATCCTATCATTAATAATATGCCAATTATTTGGAAAGGTGTGGGAAGAAATGGTCACATTACTACAATTATTATAGGCTACCATATAATTAGGCCGGGTAGGCTATAATGTTTCTACTGCACTGAACACTGTACAAAGTTATAGAACAATGGTTCCTCAGCTTAAGCAAACGTGTTTATAACCAGAAGACGCAGGTTTCATCTTTGGCAATGCTGCAACAGGCCTATCATAGATTTGATTCAGAAAACCCCAACCGCTTAACGTTTCATATCAAAATAAATAATAAATAATCTTTGTTTAAGCGCATGTTTTGTCATGTTTTAAATTCGTTTTTAAAATACATGGACATACGGATCATCTGATAATATCTCACAACGTCGCACAGGCAAGCTATAACAGCAGCACGCAGAGGAAAGTGCTGTGTAACCTAGCGGTTTCAGTGTGCTCATTCTAATCGAAAATTAACCTGGTGAAAATATAATGATTTTGCCAGTTTTGCCCTGGTCCTGCCTTTGCGAATTACTTCTCTGTTCTATTTGAAGGTCTTGTTGATATCATATGCCGAATAAATAGTGGAGTCTGCCTGGCCACCGCCAGTCCAACCGCGTATGATTATGCTGTAGTTATTTAGCTATCCACAAGAGGGAAGCAAAGTATCAGTACATACCGTACTATCCCAGGATACTGGTTGCGTTCGGTTGCATGACCGTTTTGAACGTTCAATTACTTTTTTACTAAACGATAGACATTTATTTGAAAACGTCCCGAAAGTTTTGAACTACTTAAAATACGTTTGCTCTGTTTAATGGGCGTGGCAATTGCTTAATTACGCGATTTTCGTTACCATTATATTTATTTTTGAATAATTGCATGTCCCTTTACGTGTGGACAGTCTTAGTTTAATAAACTATGAATCAAATTCCCTCAAAAACACTGCCATCTGTGTACTGTTTTAAGTAAGCCTATGCTAATCAGAGGGTCTCAAGCCTTGTTGGTATTGAGGTTTCGTCTTGAGGACAGGGTTGACAGTAAATAGGATAAGGAAGGAGAGACTTAACAACGCTGAGTCTGACTCCACCCACTACAACTTTGAAAATTGCGTCAAGGAGCTGAGTCAGGGGAGAAGGGCTGAAAGGGGGCCCCCCTCAACATTAATGTTAACACTTGAATTTGATGACATATGAGCGTACCAAGTGCAGTGTTGTGCAGTAGTTACTGTAATATAATTACTTTTTTCAGTAATTAATTACTATTTCCAAAACAGCAATCATATTACAGTTACTAATCCAAGTAATACTGCATTACTGCATTACAAGAATGAGATTTCTGGTCCAATCAAACTTAGGGTAGGCTAATTGAACCAACCTGCCAAATCATCTGGTTTGAGAGGCTGCAATGTTTTCACTTTGGCTGATTGTTGACTCCTAGTTTAATTATTGTTCCAATAAAGAGGATTCAATTCTAAAATGAGCTGGCTACAGAGGTTGTCATTTTTCAGAAGGGGAGAGGCAGGGTATTGTAAACGTAATATGGCAATGTAGTAATGTAACTAATGAATTTTACAACCCAGTAACAAGTAAAGTAATGTTATTATTTTTTGAAGGAGTAATAAGTAAATCGTAACTTATTACAATTCCTGAGTAACTTGCCCAATACTGACTAAGTGTACTGTTGAAAACCAGGTCCTGAGGTAATTTCTAATGGATATGACATGTAGTTCTGTTTTTATAAAATGCAGGTTTAAATAAAAACTGCAATTATGTCAATATTAACACCAACATTGATGTGTCTCATAACAGAATAATCCTATTACTTTGTTTACAGCTCAAAAAACACATTTTAGGGTGCAGTTACACTTTAACTGAATATCATTTTAGATTTGGCTATTTGTATTGTATTAGTATTAGTATGTAATTTTGAAAAAAACTATGGAATCTTGATCAAGCTATCTTCCTTTTCAATTAATATGTGCTCCTTACAATCCCAATTATCTTGTTACCTCCTAGTCTCCTGACAGCTCGATATCAGAGTCTCCCTCAATGATTTTAATATCTTAATATATTTTCATTATCTAAAAATATTGTCTGCCTCATTCAGTGCTCCCTTTCCTGAAGTATGGAAAATGGTTGAATATGAGAGGAACCATGTCCCACTGTCCCCTACAAATGCTAAAATGTGTATTCTGAAAGGCTTAACGATAATATACATGTCACAGAAAGCTAATATTTAAGCTAATTAATTAAGACTCATACGTGAAATCAATATCAACATCAATAAACATGATATCTTTCTAAATTGATGGCATTCCTCCCTCACTGCCATAACATTTGTTAGATGGGATTCCCACCATTTTCTAATGACAGAACTTATGCTCTGCTAGCCACATCCCCATTTATGTGACATCACTGGAAAGACTTTGATGTCCTCTTTACAGTAGGACTCAAATATACAGCATTCATGGTGTTTGAAATATATATGTCTTAGAGTAATGTCCTCCACAAGGGACAAATATGAATTGGTGTTTTATAAATGTGTCCTCATGAGACTATTTGGTAGGCTACTCCAAATTGTCGCTTTCATTACCATATTACTTCATCTTAAAGTGAGGGTTAGGCCGCGTTCAAACGTAACTTCTTTTTGGAAGCTGTTGGCCTCTTTTTTACATTATAACCCTATGGAGCAGACTGTTTTAAAAAGTGCCATTGGGCGCTCAAATTAAACTCTGGGCTTCTTGTTCAGTGTGAAAAAGTTCAACTCTCAGAAAAAATGCCCTACGTCATCCGCTTTCTTGACAGTTGACCAATCACAAGCTGCATTGTGAGACCTGGTGTTTAACCATACCGTTTCAGATGCTTATTTCTACATGAAAAATGGCCAGGTCAGCTCTTTTAATCAAAAAAGAACATGGCCTTAGTCATTCTCGAGAATGCTGGCTAACTTCGAGTTCAAATGAAAACAATATCCCGCACGGCGCCGCCTCACACATTTAAACGCATTGTTAAGCAAAGTGTAGTAGGATACTCTGGTAGTATGGCTTTGTTGTTGTGAGCGGTGTTTGCCACTTTGTTTGAATGTCTAGTTGCGGAATCAGGGCTTGTGCAGCTGTACAGCTGAGACAGCAATCTATAATAGTAAAACATCGCTTTGCTATTGTTAGCCTGTGAAAACATGTTGTGCAACCTTCAGTCCGCTGTCGTTCCCGTTTATTGAACGTGAGCAAACATTCCACCATCCTGGCTATCAAGCTAGCGTTGTGAGATCATCCAGATTTAGCGAACTCCCATTTCATTTTGGCGGAACCCGCCCAATCCATGACACAGTTTCAATGTATGGCTTCCCAGATGGACTTGTGACAACCATTCCTCTGGCATGTCAGGTTGTCAAGCTGTGACAATATGAATACATTTGAATCAAATGTCTTATTCAATTTGACTTATTAGGCAGGCTACCAGTTCTTATGCATGTCCTACTTCCATGTGCAGGGCTACCCAACCAAACAGAAAAGTAGCCTACATTGTTGCTGATGTTGTCATCAAGCTAGCCACTGATTGGCTGGATATTTTCTGAACGGTTGACAAACGCTTTTGCTTAGAAGGGTTCCAGACAACCAGACTCGCTGCAAATTTAGGTAAACCTAATTATTCATTTGATTCATATGATAAACCATTCTGTAGGCTATAGTTTATTTCGTATGCTGTTCACTTTATATATATATATATAAATATAATTTATTAAATGTGCGTCTCTATTGTATCCTATATGCTGCTTTACTAATTTGAAACATAATTTGTTTTTACAAACTATGTCAAAGCGTGAGCAGAAAAATTGGGACTTCAATTAAATAAATAAAAGACAGACAGACAGACAGACAGATAGATCTGAAAATGCTGACTACCGGCCTCAGGGTATAATGTCCCTAGAACCAGCAAACTTCCCAGCCAGTCACTCCAGTAAAATAATCGGTAGTTGCCAAGGCAACTGCATTAGAAAATGTGACAATGCTTCCTGCTCAACCATCTCTAGAGGAAAAAAGAATTGGGGGGCGATTGTCAACAGGACAATATTTAAACCGGGTGGAGAGATAAAAGACAGGTAATCAACCACCATTTGCACACAGAGAAAAAGGGGTATGTCTAATAAAGATTAACCACATGCGAACTAGTTAATCCCCAGGCCTTTTTCCCATTTTTTTCCTTGCAAAAACATTCCCTTTCATTTGTAAGGTTTTATGCAGTTCTGGACAAGTTACAAAGCTTATTTTGGTATTAAAATGTAGATAACCC
>JAODOY010002420.1:0-12167 GCA_025399855.1 Forbesichthys papilliferus
TCACTGTGACAAGAAGAGGGTTTCAACTTAGCTAGCAGAGCGGTGACATCATGTAGTGTCACTGGTTTAAAGGAGGAAACCTTGTCCCCACAGATGGGGACAAGCCGAAACACATACCTTGTTATAGGCAGGTGGTGGTAAGATACTTTCTCTGATATTTCTAATCTTATCCACAAAGACGTTAAGGAATGCATTACTGTCTGATGTAGAGAGTACTGCATTTTGAGGGACAGGTGGCGAGACAATTTAATTAATGTTATCAAACAATAATTTTTCTTATTTGAGGATATTAGCTGAGTGAAATATTTCACTCGTGTACATTAACCAACATAAAGAATATGGAATTCAACACAAATATAATTTTAATAGGATGATACAAGCTAAAGATGAGGTTGACATCAGAGCCTGGGTCTGGTAGCACTAGTACCTGGGGGCTGGAGCTGCTGACTTTGGGCTGGATGGTGAGCCCCAGCGTCACTCCTCCACTCAGGGCTTTCTTCAGGCTCTCTTTCACCTCGCTCAGCTTTAGCTCCAAGCTAACGCCCTCGCTCTCCCTCTGTTTGCACTCTTCCTCAAGCTTCTTCAGGCGCTCTGCTAGGGAGGACTGTGAACGCTTGCCTACAGGGAGGAAGGGAAGTGTGTCATGTGGCATGTGTGTCAGCCATGTGCCCCACCCACCTCTGCTGCTGTCACCAGCTCACACATGGCTCTTCTACTTGACCTTAAAGGTTTTTACACATAAGTGGACAAATGTATCTGCACTGGCTTTGCCATTGATTTCCTATGAGCCAAACTGTGCGATACCGCTACATTTGGCGTAGCGCATATCTTGAAATTGACCACCTTGCGCTGCGCTTAAAGTTCAAATTATTTTAACTTTGACCTCATTACCGCTGACCTTTCAAAGCACAACTAGTGAGATATGTGATTGACAGAAGCGGCAGTGAAATCACAAACGAATCCATACTCTGCCTCTAATATTTTCCAGTTTGAGGGGTTTGTTTATCCTCTTGATTAGCCTAATACTCAAATATGGTTATAGTCAGATGTTATAGTGGAGAAATGAAGACCTGGTTGTTCAGACAGTAAAAATAAAAACAATATTTTCATAATACTTTTTATACCGGCATATATAAATAATTATTATAGGGTTAGGGTTATTAGAAAAATATATATTTATTGTTTAGGGAGTCTGTTCTTCAAACTCCGGTATTGTATCGTCCTCATTGCCTAGAGACAGGTTGACTCTGCGTTGCGCTGCTCTTAGGGCTGTCCCGAATAGCATTTTACAGGTTTCAAATACTTGATGGTATTTCCGAACGAGTATTCAAATCAAAAACCCAATCAAAAACACTCAACTATAATTAAGAATTAATCTTCGATTCCTAGCTTCAGTGAGCACACATAGCCATGCACTCAAAATGGCCACTTGGACTGACACGTCAATTGACCCAGTCACAGAGCTGTCCAATGGCATATACCTTTTGTATTTCCCAATAACAGTGTGTGCTGAATGAATAGCTTCTCTCTCTTCTTACAAAATGAGCCAATTGCAATCAATTGTGTTTATGGCACATGATTAATGGGAAAACATGCATGCATAATGTGAAAAACGATACAAAACAATATTTAAATCGAATACATGCCCAACGAACAAATACCTGAATAATCGAATAATTGGGGTCAGCCCTAGCTGCTCTGTATGCTCGGCGCCCTACCTCGCTGTGAGTAGGCCAGTCATGGTAACTATTTTTGTTGGCCGATTAATTATCCCAAAAATAATCGCGATAAATTATATTATTGTCATTTGAAGTGCAGACAAGAAAACACAAGTGAAGCAGGGAGAGAGGTAGTTTAACTCAAGCACGGAACATTTTACATTAATATATAGTAGCATACTACAGTCGCTACAAAACATTGCACCATCAAAACAAGCATCCAACGGTTGGTTGTGAATTACATCTTGATATGCCCTACACCAAGGACGATTATTTTGTCCATATGAAGTAACTTCATCCAGTATTTTAGGATGAAATTGACGCAGTTAATGTTTGGGAGATGGTTACAGTATGTGGGTAAGTCAACTTACTATAATAATATCAGGTTGGCAGCGATACCATGTTTTATATAGACCGGTAGAACCAGCAGCCGAATTATAAAGATATGTGTTCAGAATTGGAAAAAGTTTGTGGGGAACATGTTTGCTTTAAATTAGAAATTTTGAACATTTGTGTAAATGTTCCAAACATAATAGATGTAAACTGTCGCCCATTGTAGTAGTAGTTCAAGTAGTGAACATGTACTGTTAAATAATAGCAAGGAGGGTGTTTAATTTAAAAAACAATGTTTTCAGTCCTGAAGACAGGCACCAAATGTTCACAGCAGGACACACACGCATCTCCCCCGCCCAACTCCCACACCCAGAGGCCAGACCTCCTCTCGCTTCCATGGCGTTACCTCAGATCCCATGCGGGAACACATGTAATGTTTTTAAATGTTGTAAGTTTTAAGTAGAAAATAGATACTCCTTTAAATAAGCCCAAATATATGGAACTCTACACTTACAATTTAATTAGTTGGCAAAAACGAATGCCACAATAAATAGAAGGAATAGGCAAACGTTCATTATAACGTTAATCCCATAATCATGTTGATAATACTGCATCTCAAATGCACCTCATGCATCATATGTACCTCTGGTTTGTTGTTTTACTGCATAGGTTTGCATTTCTATGTTTTTTATTTTCAATGTTGATTATTGAAGGAGTTACAGTATCTCACAAAAGTGAGTACACCCCTCACATATTTGCAAATATGTGAGCATTTCTTTTCATGTGACAACAATGAAGAAATGACACTTCTGCAATGTAAAGTAGTGATTGTACAGCTTGTAGAACAGTGTAAATTTGCTGTCCCTTCAAAATAACACAACACACAGCCATTCATGTCTAAACCGCTGGCAACAAAAGTGAGTACACCCCATGTAACCTAAAATTAATATTTTAGGTTACATGTAAACTAAGCTTAAGCGCCATTTTGAGATTGTTTCGATCCATACACCCTCTTACATTATAATAGCCAACATTTGAGAAACAGACAAACAAGCTCGTCTGTCTCCTCTCACCAGCTGCAGCCTCCACGGCCGTGCGCAGCTCCCTCTTGTCCTTCTTCAACTGGGTCAGGTGGTTCCTGATGTCTGCTTTCCTCTTCAGCAGTTCCTCTTCCTTGGCCTGCAGGCGCTTGGCATCTGCCTCTACGCGGTTCTTGCCATACTTGTACTGCTCAGCGTCTAACAGGTCAAGGGTTATTGATAGTGGTGTTAGCAATAATGCAAGGCAAGCAATCCTGGACACTTATTATACAGACATCAAACATGTTTAGTAGCCCTACTGTGACCAAAACGTTTTGCATTCTGTTGAAATGCTACGATACTGTATGTCCATTAGTGGAGGTTTTCCTCAGGTGCCTCAAATCAATCTGGAATTGTTGCAGACTATAATAAGGCTTATTTGGTATTTCCACTAATACAATTGTACACAAATGCTTTAATCTTCTGCCATCTAGCGATTTTCACATTAACGTGAAATCTAGACTTGGAACCAGGAAAGGTTCCAGGTCTAGATTCTAGAAGACAATGTTTTAATCTCTATCTTGGGAGCGTTATTCACCCCTCCTCATAAACCAACTGTAATATAGACCCTGCATTTTACAGGTTTCTGTGGCCTTCTTTGGAGTTCTTCTAGAAAGCATCCGGCAGTGGAGATTTAGTATAGGGGAGACTAGTATAGTCTAGTATAGCTAGACTCTGCCCTGCTTGGCTTCAGGCCTCTGCTAAGCCCTACAACACATAATGTACTGCGAGAGGTGGGCATAGAAATTATGCTGCATAACCTGCCCACTAATCAAGTTTCCCAAAAAATATTTACTGTACCTAAGAACCTAAAGTCCCTGTTATTATTTGTTGTTTACTACTAAACATGAAATTAGGAGGGGGTTAGTTTCTGCAATGATGTGTAAAACATAAGCAACCACCACCACATTTACAATGACTACTGTATGGCAATCATCTGTATTTATGCAAGTAGTGGTCTAATGGCTTCAAGTAGCAAGCTTGGTGTGGATGTGTTCTGTGGCAGCCCAGCTACAGGTAACTGGATCTGCCACAATGTACTGTTGACCTACTGGAAGTGTTGGGTTTCAAAGGCTCTGTTCCATTTGTTCCATTCTTCTTTAGTTGGTTCTTCTGGTCTCCCTTCTGTTTGGAGATCGTGCCATTAGTCACCGGCCCCTTCTTACCCTTCAGCTGATTGTGGGAGTAGAAAGAACTGTAAATACTGTATCTTTGATGTTATCTAATTTATAGAAAGATGCCACATTATGTCACTTCTATACACTGATAAAATACATAATCAAACAAAATCTCAAAGCAGTAGCTTATTTTCTCTAAATAAACAAACAAAGTGTCATATATTTAAATTATATTATACCACCAGTATCCAATGGAATATGCAAACGCATATCGTTCACAGCTCACAGTTGAAAGGGTTTTGCCGTTCTGAGGAAAGTGTTTGCCACAATGCCATTATCATCACATAATGATGATGGACCATAATAATTGAAGGAATGTGATTTGATTATTCAACTAATAATTATTGTTATTACATTTTGTCAGACATGTCATACTTAATTAACCATTTCAGCTGTATTTCCTGTGCTCTTTGCATCTCATGCCTAAATGTAACATTTGGCCACAAACAAAAGACAATGCTTAATTTACATGTATGGCCCATTTCAACCACACCCAAGCATTCGTCCCAGCTACAGACTGGATGGCAGGATATGACTATCATTGTATTCCCCGATACACAGCTGTGTCTGCAAGCCAGCAGCTAAAGTCTGCTTTCACACTGGACACAACCAAATTAACAGTTACCTATGGGGGTGGCCATGACTGTTTCCCTTTTGTTCTATGCTGTATAAAGTTGCAAACAAGCTTTTGTTACCTCAGAAATGTGTTGGTGGACCTTTCACTTGTGAAACCACATGTTTTTTCCAAACTGCGCACTATTGTATTATTAAAGCCTGCTTTCCTGTGACAACCCTATCCAACGAAGACTGGTCTACGTTTTTATGATAGAAAATGATTACTATCATAATGTACACAGAAAAATCTGGCATTTCTACATTAATGTTTTGCCTATGGGATTTACAAACAGGTAGCATAAAGCCCATGGAACTGCTCTGACCCTGTGTACATTAAACCTGGATCAGCCTTAGTGGTGGGAGTAACTACACACTCACATACATAACAGGGCCACACCAAGCTGCATGGGCAGTGATGTGGCGGCAGGAAGGGTGGCACTACAGAGGCCAGTGGCTGGCACACATCATTACATGACATACATGCACAGGAAAAGCCTTTGCTTGTGTGTTTAATACTGTCTACTAAACAATATTAACAATATTAAATTATCATATTAATAGTACTAATATTACTATCTAATACCTATAGTGTGTTTGGAGCACTAGAAACAAATCTAATGTGTGTGTCTGAGCTGAAATGCCCTACCAATTACAGTACAATTATCTTGTGGCCATAGATAATGCAAAGCGTAGATATCTCCACCACCATGCAAGATCTGATTTCACTCGACCTTGGAAGCTAAATGCTTCCCCAAACGTGCAGACAACACCAGCATCCAGGTAATGAAAAGCTAGGTTAGAGGTGGAACAGGATGCAAGGTAAAGAGAGGCAGGCCTGGTGAGGAAGGACAATATCAGTGTCTTTGTCTTAAATAATACATATACAGTCTCCTTCCAACGTGGTCTAGAGTCACCAACTGTAAGCTAATACACTTTGACAAATTCAGCGAATATCTCCTCGCGGTCTGCTAGCTGTGTTTGACCGCACCACACAACGCTAGATCAGCTTTGGCAATGTGTTTCGAAGTATGGGGGCGGAGCTTCTGAGGGAGCATCCCAGGAGAGGTGTTTTGCATTCAAATGTCAAGAATCTTTCTCCAGCATTTCTGACTCCACCTTAAAGAGTCAATTCCCCTCCCTTTCACGTCAGAAATGCTATCTAATATAGCATTTAGTCACTTTCAGTGTGTCTGTCTAAGACACAGACACACTGAAAGTGACTCAGAACTAGCTCATGTTAAGGATAGTCAGTGGAGGTTGTGTTGTGAAGAAAGGGCAGAAGGTTAAAGATTAGGGGGTTAGTCACCTGGGCAGCCTCTTTAGCTTTAGTGTCAGCTGCGAGGAATTTCGATGAGATTTTAGCAACAGATGGTTTGTAGTGATTGGCAGAGGAGAAGAAAGAGACAGGCTTAGAGCAGAAGCGTGTAGCCGGCTTGGGCGAGGGTGCATTCTCATACTGCACGTCCTCTTTCAGCTGGCGCCCACCTCTGGCTGGACTGGAGTACTGCGTATCTGGCTCCTTTGGTTATACAGCATGCAGGAGAGGAGAGCAATAGGAGGGCAGCAGAACAAGGTGGAAAGAGAAAGCGTATAAAGATAGAGCAGGTAAGGAAGATAGCATGAGGAGGAGCAGGGTGCCTATTGTGCTCACCACTCCATTGATGGGCACGTCGTCATAATGCAGGGTCACTCCCGTAGGACAGGCGTAGCCGTTGACAGGGTTGTCCAGGTATGGGTTAGGGGACACTGCTCGCTTACTGGTGAAACTGAAGATTCATAACAAACACACATACACGTCAGCGTAATTGTCATGTGACCATTTATAAAGTGCTCACAACGATAGTTTAACCCACCAGAAGGACTGCTTGGCCAACTGGATCACATTAGCGGTGGTCTCCACGTCGATGTAGTCATAGTGCAGCGCAGCAGGGTCTGTGGTGGAGCCCGTCTCAGCCAGCAGTACCCCCAGCCAGCGGCCCAGACCCTCGGAGGAAGACGCCTGAGGCGCAGGAAGGTGCCAGATGAGAAGTGAGCTTTCAAGGTGCTAATCAGGAGCATGGGTTTACTGCCCCTGCCACACTAGTCCACATATGTGTTTATAAGTTCACTGAGGCGAATGTATACCATGTAGAGAGAGATGCAATATATGTTGATGTTCTCTATAGTCCCCTACATTATTACTGTACATTGCTAGTGGCTTGTTCACAGACAGAGCACTGTGTTCTCATGAGTGCCATGCTGAAATAATATCCATATGAAGAGATGAGGAGTCTCTGACATGACATACATTTAGGAGATTGATGTGGTAGCAGAGGACAGGACTGCTTGGAATTCTATGAAGAATTGTCTGCATTTAGCCAAAACAAAGAGGAATTAGTGTTAGCTAAGTTAATAGGAAAATGCTCAATGAGAGCTAGCGTGTAGACAACAAGGACAAATATAAATAGTGGGTGAAGACCAAATAGACGATAAACCAAACAGATCACAGGCTGTGACCACCCATGGACTATGAAGATACTAGGCTACATGAAGGAAACAACAAACCAGCATACATGCTTACATGGTTTTCTAAGGTTCTGAGGCTGTATTACATTGTAGTGTACACAGTACAAATAAACTTTTTGTATTACTGTATTTTCCGGCGTATAAGATGACTTTTTAACCAAGGAAAATCTTCTCAAAAGTCAGGGGTTATCTTATACGCCGGGTGGCGTCTTATAGGGTGGTGCTGAAAACTTCCGAGTTGGACTGGAGAATCTGCGGTCGCCGCATACTGTGGGGGGAGCTCAAAAACGGCCGCAGCCGCATCCCCGTTGTATGCGGCGACCGTATGACCGTATGAAAGCAGCAAGGGCGGCGCTGTACAAGTACGGTAGAAGAAAATCCACTCACCAGGATTCGTGGAAAGAAGTGACTTATCGCGGTCCCGATGACGAGGTGAGGGGACGTCTCACCGGGAAGGTGTAAGTGAAGGGCGGAGCAAGCTGCAGGCGTCCGGGACGCCAGGGGTATGGAGAAAAAAAAATAGAGCGGCGCTGTGCCCAGAAAAACGGCAAATCTATTTCAAACTAAAAATAAAAAATATTTTAACTGTAAAAGTTTGGGGGTCGTCTTATACGCCGGAAAATACGGTACTTAATATACCACGGGTAATAAATATTGTAGTAGGTCCTGTATCCATGGTCCTAGCCATGACCAATAATTTATTTTTATTTGTCAATATCTGTGATCATTCTATCCACAAGAGGAAATCTGGTGACGGATAATTCACTCACGTGTGAAAATTCAGAGCCTTTGTCTTTGCCTGCTGCCTATAGACAGGCCAGAACCTAACATTTTCAAGCTATTCTGCAGAAAGACCCTTGGAGATCTCCGTAGTCACTATACCTTGCTCAATGGACCTTATAAAGACCGACCATTTAATGTGTGATAAAATGTCTCCTTAAAGTAAAACAAATATAAATTGTATGTGCCTCTCCGGAAACCATCAGCCCCTATGAACCTGAGGGCTGTTTTGTCTGGAGACTGGTGCTCCTGGTACGGTCTCCCAAGGCAAAGTGGTCTCAGGGGAGGGGCCAGCTATGAATGGGTCAGAAGACCCCCATGAAGAACTCACTAAGAGAAGGAGTTACCCTGCCCGGAGGAAGACCGGGGTCCCCATCTGGAGCCAGGCCCAGAGGGAGGGTTCGCCGGCGAGCGCCTGGTGGCTGGGTTTGCCACGGAGCCCAGCCGGGCACAGCCCGAAAAAGCAACGTGGCGCCTCCCTCTCCATCCTATGGGCCTACCACTCGTGGGAGGAACCGTGGGGGTCAGGTGCACTGTTACATGGGTGGCAGTGAAAGTCAGGGGCCTCAACAGACCAGACCCGGGAAGCAAAAGCTGGCTCTGCTGACGTGGAATGTCACCTCGCAGTGTGGGAAGGAGTCAGAACTTGTGCGGGAGGTGGAGTGCTACCATTTAGATCTGGTGGGGCCTACCTCTACGCACAGTCTTGGTTCTGGAACCGTACTCCTGGATAAGGGATAGACTCTATTCTACTCTGGAGTTGCCCAGGGTGTGAGGCGCCAGGCGGGTGTGGGGATACTCACAAGTCCCCGGTAGACAAGAGGGTCGCCTCCCTCCGCCTGCGACGGGTGGCGGGGGGGGGGGGGACTTTGACTGTTATGCACCGAACAGCAGTTCAGAGTATTCGGCCTTCTTGGAGATCCTGAATGGAGTCCTGTTTGAGGCTCCAGTAGGGGACTCCATAGTTCTACTGGGAGACTTCAACGCGCACGTGGCCAATGATGGAGATACCTGGAGAGGAGTGATTGGGAGGAACCTGATCTAAACTTGAGCGGGCGTTTGTTGTTAGACTTTTCTGCTAGTCTAGACTGTCTATAACAAACACCATGTTCGAAAATAGACTCTGGACAGACCTGGTAAGCCCAAACGGGTAGTGCGGGTGAACTGGGAACGTCTGGAGGAGGCCCCTGTCCGTGAGATCTTCAACTCACACCTCCGACGGAGCTCCTCTGACATCCATCCGCCAGGTGGTGTCTAAACTTGCATTTTGCGATTGTCCACAATACAGTACAGCTAAGTGGTTTGTAATGTCTGATCTGAGTCAGTGTCCCACCGTTACCAAGCGTACCTTAATGGCTCATTAGGCTAAGCATTGCCCTTGTAATAGCGAGGGTTACGGTTCGAATACTGTCCATTACTACATTTAATATTTTTGGCTCATGCCAATAATTATGTTATAGAAATTCAGAACAGTTTGCAAATTAACAAATAATTAAAGATAAACTTTTATTCTAAAGACATTGGGAGAATATAATATGCTTCAGTTTTACTCAATCTGGTGTGTGTACAAGGACCGAAAGATCAGAACTTTTGATCGTTAATTATTCTTACTTTATTAGTCTACTGTTTACAGTAACCTATTCCGTGTAGGCTAGTATTCAAATAATGCTGCAAGGTAAAACTAGTGTTGTAGTACTTGAGACCGGTCTTTTAAAAATATTAGTCTCGTCTTGGACTCAACCGCATTTTTACTAGGTCTTGTTTCGGTCTCGGGATTTTACTTGGAGACCGGTCAAGACCGGTCCATGTCTAATAATAATTATTGTGATTAAAAGTAAATCCTCCCTTAAATTTCTAATGTTTTACTTTAGATTCTACCAAGGGCGTGCCGGCTGGCCGCAACTGCAGTGCATCGTGCTGTCTCTGTGTGTGTGTCAGACTGGGCCAAACTAATACTCAACATTGAGGGGAGATACGAGTGGCCGCTCCCATCTTGGACTGATCCTTGAAAATCTGCTATGTAAATTGGCCGAAGAGCGTTTTAGCAATATCGAATAGATTGCTAGGTGGTGTCAGATTATAAATTATGTTATTTTCTTTGTTATGATTTTCTTATTGTTCTATTTACTTAATACAACGTATGTACAAGTACAAGCCACACCCCACTGTTAAATCTTCGTAACTGTTATTACTACTCACCTCCTGGCCAATGGAGGGCGATGTATACAATTATATCAGACAAGGTGTTGACGGAAGCAGAAGGTATAGGCTATATAAGGGGCAGGAAGAGGTATTACTGGTCTGATTTTGCAGTCTCACAGGCTTTACGCTGCTGTGAGGATGTGTTTTCAGACCACGGCCGCGACATCTTGTAACTTTGGACTCATCATTGCATTTTGTAAATACCAGTTATATTATTATATATAGCAATGGAAACGCTACTTTGTGGATACTTTGCATGCTTTGACTGTTATGTACTGTATAGCTTTGCTAAAGTTAGATAGCCAGTGGTTAGCTAACAAGTCGCTTATACTGTCCATTATAACAAAAGTAACACGGTTGGTAATTGTTTAATTACTTGCAGTACATGTCCTTTAATAAATAAACACATTTTTGGTCAATAGACTATATGGACGCTTTGGATTTAGCAGTTGTGCTAGTGGGAGAGATGAGTATATGGCCTAGCCTACGGGGTAATTGATTTAGCCCATGCTGTGGGTTTCTATCTTCCAGCTTCTTGCAGTGTTTCTATATTCAGAAAATATTCATTGCGGATTTGATGCCAAATAAAATGTAAAATGTTGTAAAGCTTGTCTGGTTTTGAGCAGTTCAATATCATATTATAAGATCAATAGCCGAAGCCACATCATAGTGAGCTTCGACTTTCACCATGTTTCCATACGGGAAAAAATACTATTATGTGTGGTGTTTTCAACCATCAACCTTAGAACTCACAGCGCAAAGCTTAACCGACTGAGCTAATTCGTCAGTATTGGTAGATTGCTCTGTTAGAAATGTAATATAGAGAGGCAGCATTTATTTGCACGAGTTGCATGATGGACAACTTGCAACAGTAACTTGTAATGGTTAGAGTCGTTATATAAAGATAATCGGTCTTCCGTTTATTGACAAACAAATATCTGACAGTATATTCCGTCATACATAAAATAAATGAACTAGGCATGACTCAAACACCTTTCCGGGAACCATCACCTTATCGTGGTGGAGAGGTTTGTGTATCCCTATGATCCTGAGAGCTGTGTTGTCTGGAGCCTTGTGCTCCTGGTAGGGTCTCCCAAGACAAAGTGGTCTCAGGGGAAGGGCCAGACAAAGAATGGTTAAGAAGACCCCTTTGAAAGATAATTTAAGAAGAGAGGTTACCCTGCCCGGAGGAAGCCCGGGGCCCCCGTCTGGTGCCAGGCCCAGAGGAAGGGCTCGTTGGCGAGCGCGTGGTGGCTGGGTTTGCCACGGAGCCCAGCCGGGCACAGCCTAAAGAAGCAACGTGGCACCATCCTCCTCTTCATCCTATGGGCCCACCACTCGTGGGAGGAACCATAGGGGTCAGGTGTGCTGTCAAACGGTTGGCAGCGAAAGTCAGGGACATCGACGGACCAGACCCGGGCGACAGAGGCTGGCTCTGGGAACGTGGAACGTCACCTCACAGTGGGGGAAGACAGAACTTGTGCAGGAGGTGGAGCGCTACCATGTAGATCCGGTGGTGCTTACCTATATGTACAGTCTTGGTTCTGGAACCGTTCTCCTAAATAGGGGATGGACTTTATTCTACTCTGGAGTTGCCCAGGGTGTGAAGCGCCGGGCGGGTGTGGGGATACTAGCAAGCCCCCGACTGAGCGCCAATACGTTTACCCCGGTAGACAAGAAGGTCGCCTCCCTGCGCCTACGGGTTGTGGGAGGGAAAACTCTGACTGTTGTCAGTGCCTATGCACCGAACAGCAGTT
>JAODOY010002421.1:0-34426 GCA_025399855.1 Forbesichthys papilliferus
GCCATACATCCCTTGATGTGTACTCTCTCCTCAGCTCCACTCTCCTCTAACCTCCCTCCTCCCTTTTGAACCCAAACAGCGTCTCCCACACCTAGCCAGGCTTTCCTCTGTAATGTAACGCTGGCGTCCAGAGGTCATTTAGGATTTGGTTCAGGATCCATCCTTCTTTTGGTCCGAGTTGAGATGATAATTCAAGTGCTTTTCCTTGTTTGTTGGGGGGAGGGGGGTTCTATTAGGGGAAAGGATACGCCATCACACCGAAACATTTATTGTAAACATGACAGCTCCTTATTTGTGGTGGAAAACGTATATTACTAAATTCTCTAATCGGTGATTATCTATTTCTGCAGCAGCGTAAACATTGTTGCAGTGTTGTGAACAGTGACTTTCACATGCTTGGGGGGAACCAGTCCCGCAGTGTGATAATTTGACGGATGAAACCCCGTATGGTCACGTCATCACAGCATGCCGGTCAAATGTCCCACCAACGCGTAGAACTGCGTCTGTGTTGTTCAGACGCTGGGGCCGACGGTCTTTCTGCTTCTGTGTTTTTTTTATTTATAATAAGGTTCCATAGGTGGCCTATTAGATATGAATTGAGCTGTATTTTGCAAAACCTCGAAAAGGAAAAACACCAAGTAAATACTTAATGTACCCAGGAAAATTAATGTAAAGTGAAGGTAAGTAGATTAAGCAGCACCATAAGGATCCTGTGCACAGAAATAAATGACGTTAAAAGATCTCGTCCCCTCCCAGGTGATAGAGTTCGATGATGGGTCGGGCTCGGTCTTACGGATCCAGCCGCTGCGCACACACAGGGATGAGGCCATCTACGAGTGCACGGCCACCAACAGTGTCGGCGAGATCAACACAAGTGCCAAACTTACTGTGCTTGAAGGTAAGCTAGCTTCCCCTCTCTCTCTCTCTCTCTCTCTCTCTCTCTCTCTCTCTCTCTCTCTGGGTGCTTTTCCAATGCAGAAACTAGTGGACTATTCCTGCACTGTAGGAATAGCTATTTCATGGCTGTTTTCAGGGGTGAACAAAGCATCTACTTCGGAGTAGGTACGTTAGTTCTGATTGACCCTGAAAACAGCTTAAAAATGTTTCTTTCCCGTCAATCTCTTAATTACACTAATATTGTACATGTGAACGTTTGCGCCAATAAAAAAAAAACTAGTGCCGATTGAAAAGTATGGAATATCGCTGATTGTATTTTTGCCATTTCTCAGCATTAAAATACAGCCTTTTGTTAATTTGCCATAGGCTAACACAACAAAGATAAACTTGGCAACCATTTCACAAATCAATGTCTGTTGTCTTTGTTTTGACACATTCTGATTTATGACCTGGGAGGTGCCCCAAAGTTCCTTCAGTGGCAAAGTGCCCTCTCTCTCCTTGTCTCTCTCTCTCTCTTTTTCTTTCTCTCTCTCTCATATGCTGCTGTTGCACTGGAAGCTCCTTGCCAATTTAGCCAAAAGCAAACATCTTTGTTTGCATTATTAATTCCTAAACAAACATTCGCAACACCCATTGATGATTGACATGGGCAATGCCACAGGATGGCAGTGGTACTTATAAAAGACCAAACAGGGACTAAGTATTTAATTTCTTTCTTTAAATAAAGCAGCACACGGAGCTACGATTCACCATATGTAGATGCTTGAACCTAGCTTATACTGTAGTACCTAAGTGCCATATGCTAGCAGCTTGGTTGTGCTGGGCGTTGTCACACCCACTCGTATTACGGCACTCTCTTGTTAGCACCAAGAGCGTGCGCTAGCACTTCCTCTTCCAGGGGTGAAACGCTAGCCTGGTCTAGCTGACATTACAACTGATTTCAGTGGTTTACTGCCAACAAATAAGCATACAACACATTAGACAGTCTAATTACAGGTTCCCATGTGGCTAATAACTGAGTTAGTGGCTGAAATATGTGCTTCCTGTGTTCGTCATAAAGCTCGTTGGGTAAGAATTACCTTCCTGTGAATGTATAGAAAATTGTCCCACATGAATGCCTGTAGGCAAGTTTACATCTTACTGTAGTTGAATTACACCCCCCCCATTCCTCCTTCCAGTGAATTAATACATGTAATTTATCTGGACGGTAGGCCTGCGCTTTGGCTTAGCCCAGAGTACCATATCACTGTAATGCAAGCTGCAAATCTACCCTTTAATTGATTGTAATTTTGGCTCGCGGGCACTAGTCGCCGTAGGAGTTGATTGCACTAGAACCTGAGCTGGAGCTAGCTGCGCCAGAGGGAGGATTAATGCCATCCATAGACATCGTAGTGGCATTAATAGTGAATCCCTGTTCATTCAAGCCACAGCTCCCCCCCCCACCCCCTTTTGAATCCCATCATCTCCTCGCTTTTTGCTCTGTTCACATTGATTTGATGATATCATCTTCTGGGCTTGTGTAATCTTGCCGAAGGGACTTTTTCTACAGCGTGATGAATCACTTTCTTCTTCTCTTTCTTTTCCCTCCACCCGTCCTTCGCACAGTAGCGTGAGGCAATGCCGTCGCACGCACAAACAAACGACGCGAACGAGATGAGATTAATCAGGGCTTTACTCATTCGCTTAAATCAAGGCAGACACCAGTCTTACTCAACAGTGTGCAACTGATCCCACTAACAAACATGTATGATGTGTTAAACCCGGGCTGTTGTCTGTGACCCTGTCTAAATCCTAAATATAATGACATTTTGTGTAAATATACAATCAGTATACTTTTGTACCTGTCACAAAGTATACTGTCAGTTTCATTTTGTGTGTGATAAATTCCTTATTTTGACTTATTGGGCCCTATTTTAACGCTCTAAGCATACGGTCAAAAGCGCAAGGCGCAAATTTGATTTAGGCCGTGCCCAAATCCACATTCGCTATTTTAAAGACAGATTAAACTGTCAGTGCGCCGGGGCACATGTTTCAAAAGGGTTTACTCTCTTCCGTATTCATGGCTGGTGTTTTTGGCGTAACACACGATAAATCAATCCGAGTTTCATCTCCCATTATCATTTAAAATCCTGGCACGCTTGCATCATAGGCGGATTGATATTATACCGACGGGTTTGTGACAGCGCTGGAGCGGACCATCTAGTCAATAGCGAGGTTCTTAAAACATTATGTAGGTTACACACTAATGATATTTCCCATTGTACTCTAGTAATTATCCTTTGCATATTTGTGCGCTCCTGTACGTCCCAGTATGTGTAACAAGCAGAGTGTGCACACATTGTTCACCTGCCATAGACGATGCTATTTTTATAATGCTCCTCGCGCTGGCTTTATACCAGGTTTTTGCCGGTCTATCGAGCAGTTACTTTTCGCTGCCTCAAGATACCAATGCGCCAGCAATACGCTAGACCACACCTAATGTTTAGACCAGCACACCCTCCATGGTGTGTTTGTGACGTCGGTCTGAAACTAGCAAAGACCCTTGCGTTCCCACAACCTTGAATTACAAGGTGAGTCCAATGTGTGTGGGGCGGAGCTTCTGAGGAAGCACCTTGTGTATGGCACTGGAGTGAGAGGTGTATTTCTTATAACGTTGAGTTCAAACATCAACAATCCTTCTCAATCAGCATTGCGTACTTCACCTTTAATCAAAACCACTGCAGCTCCCTTCTAGAGCCTGTAACCCAGAACACAGAAAATGACCCGTCGTCTTGCCAGTCAACAGTAACACACACCGTGCACACTTCACATGCAACAGCACACCGACACACTCACTCACTCTCACTTGCACGTCCAATTACTTTCGCTCACACACGCACGTGCACCCGCGCGTGCACGCAAATATCTCAACGCAGCATTGCGTGTTAGCCGGACTCTATTTTTACACCATTGTGTGTAGTGTGGCGATACGTCAGGCCCATATCAGCTGCACGGTGCAAGCAGAGATTGGGCAAGTGCTGAACAGGAAATGGACAATGACGCGTTTTAATGGAGCCGGCAGTGGTCTAGACAGTGATAAGAACGCTGACCTGTGGACAGATATCCGGCCAGTCGGAATGGAATCACCCCTCTCTCTTCATCACGTGGTGTCAAAGCGCCACTGAGCAGGGCACTAAGCGCATAACTACTGTACACTAGAAGGACTGCAACCTCGGCTAATGGTCTAAGGACTACTGTTGCAGTGCAGTGTGTCTAACATTGTATAACAGATTATAAAACGGCACATTGCCGTTTGAAAAGCAGCTGTTTGCCTTCCCTCCCATAGATAAATAGAGGATTAAAAGAAACAATTCTGTTACAAAGTTCTTTCCTGTTTTTGTGCTTTTCCGTGGCGATGAAAGCACATGTGACTTTACCTCCGCACGAAGCTGTCTTCATACGGCTGAGTCACTTTGGATTAGCGGATTTTAACAAAGCAAAGAAAGGCCATGTATTAATTATGATTATTTAATTCCGTACTTGCTCATTAAAAGAGAGATTAGAACACCTATATCGATACAGTCTTTACTCAGTGTTTCCAATATAACCAGGGCACATTGGAACATAACTGACAACCAGGGATTAAAGGTTTTTTCTAAATGCTGTTATTAAAGGGTTAATTAGGGTGTATAGCCTCGGCACACCAGCCTATTGTGTAGTCACTAGGAAGTGTTGTAGTTCAGTGTTTACACAACTACGGTCTGACTCACACATGCTCCAGGAGTGTCATCGGCGATGTTTGCGGCGGCCACTCGTCAGGCAACACTTGCCTTTTCGAGAGACCTGACAACGGTGTGTGTGTGCCGCTGTGATGACGTAACTCTTCAGTGCCGGCAGCGGCACTCAACACCTTTTGACGCGCATACGCCGTTTCGCCGCGCCTTCGGAGAGTTCCGGCGAGTCTGTAGAGGACCTTGTGGCTTTTTCAAGGCCGTTTTTGTGATCAAAGGCTCTGTTTCTCTCTGCCTCCCTGTGTGACAGAACGTACTGGTGGCCACGGCCTAGACGCCTAGCTCACCTGTTGGCGGTGGAAGGGTGGGGGTGGGCCGAGGTCTTCTCTCGAGCCAAGTCGGGGGTTTTAGCGCTTTTGCAGCCGTGAGCCTGGAGTTGCTCTGTATATATGTTACGCCACTGCCGCGGCCCTCGCTCTTTGTTCGTCGCGGTTCTCACCCCCCCACACACACACACACACACACACACACACACACACACAGCCCCCACCTGAGAGGTCATACCCGCCAAGAATAAGACACAGGCACCAAAGTTTAGTTCAACGGTTCCCGTGAGAGAGAGAGATAGATAAAGAGGGAGAGGGAGGGACACACATACTCATTTATGTTGTTTTGGTTTATGAGGAACTACCATTATTAAATGTTTTGGCAACAGTGCTGCCTTAGCATCCGTTGCAATAATGATTTGAACAAGAAAGACCAAATGGCAACGTCATCAAACACGTTGCAGGCCAGTGTTCAAACAAGGACATACAGTATTCTTTGTGTGTGTGCACGTACATGTGTGTGTCAGTTAGATCCGGCCTGACTGGTCCTATGTTGACAGTGTGCAGATAAATAATAATGAGAGACCTACACAGGTAAACAGAGGTGTGTTTACTATGGAGACCAGTGTGGCTGTGGGAGTCTTGTTACAGTGGTTAGCATAAAGCGTACACATGACCACAGGCTAATGATGACTCATTACTTGGGTAATGATGCCATTCTCCTGACCTTGAACGCACTGCAATTTAAGCGCCTCAGTAAGCGTTCAGGTAAATGGTTTTTCTCTCTGTGGCGCATGAAATGAACTGCTGCCAGTTGTAAGAAAGCATCTCGGCTCACCGCAGTGTTTTATCTTTGGGCTACCGTACACCTGGCAAACATGTAAAATGCAAATGAGTTTGGCTTATATATAATAATAATATCATATAATAATAATAATAATAATGTCAGACTAGATTTAAGGTTCATTAAATGGTTGCGTGCAGATAGATCTGAAAGAACGTATAGATTGAGATGAATCTTGAAATACATTCACCAGGAATATTCAATACACTGATATTTCTCTTCTGCCTTCTGGAATATTCTTGTATGTAATATGTTTGTTTGAGAGTGGTGAGTGACACACGGGTCTGTCTCTGGACAGGAATGCTGTCTAAAGGTAGCAGATCAAAATAGAGCATTTGTACTGGAACCCTCTACTGTCAGAGGCTGATTCACATTCAAACCAGCGGCAGAGATTTTTTTTTCTTTTTTTTTCTTTTTTTTTTTGTAAACTACCAGCCAGCTTGTTTCAAATGTCTAATGCTGAGGGGAAAAAAAGTAATATCTATAAAAGGTCATCTCAAAAATATGTGAGGAATCAAAGCTTCTCAAGAGGGGGAATATAATCAAAAGAATCAAACAACCCCATGGCTTACTCAAATTGTTGAGCAGTAAAACTACCTATAATGTAAAAAGTAATTGTCATTTTAAGTTGGGTCTAGGGAAAAAACTAAAACAAATACTAAGTTGAAAATTAAGTGTCGTCTGTGGCTAGAAAAATGTTAAATCGGAATTCAGTTGAAAATACTCACTTTGTGTTGACCACATTCAGTGTTGTGTTGTTAATAATAAACAAATGATGACCTCAACGGTTAGCAAGGGCCATTTATTTGCTTGGCATGCATTATATCCCCCTGGTGCAGAGGCAGAAAATGACTGCGACACAATGCCAGCAATAAATATCTCAGGAGCTAGGCAAGAGCAGACAACAAACCTGACTGGATAAACAGCATAGAAATCTCACTGCGCCTCTTCCCAGGCAAGATAAATACATTCAGGAGTTATATCGGAATGATTTAATACCGGGCCGGGCTCTGCCGACAATTTAATCCTCTTTTTTCCCTCGGCTTATTCAAATCAACCCACAATAAGGAAAATCGTCTCTGTTGTGTTACTATCCCCGCCATATTACATTGAAATGATTTTGTTATTGTTATTTTCACTTGCTAGAGCATTTAGGTTTCTAAAATGTTTATGTTTACCAGCGTCACTGGTTCTTTTCGTGCCTTATACATTATGGTTGATATTTCGCAAGTGTAATAATGTGAAGTGAAGACACCATTAAAGACACCAACATGTCTCTCACACACACACACACACACAGAGTTCTCCACAGGTGGAGCCGCTGCCGTGTGTTGCGCACCGCAGTGATGGCCCACGTCACCGATCTAATTTCTCCCACCATCTGCTGGCTGGAGGCCCGGCGTAGTAGATCATAGCCGGGCTGACAGATACAAACTGCCTCTGTCTATGCATGCCTCTCCCAAGGACTCGCACAATATGACAGGCCGGAATCACTCTCCTGCTCGCCCAAGCCACATCCCTTTGTATCTCAACCCACCTTGCTTTCAACGACGTGTCACAACCTTTATGGTAGGTCAGCTTGGGTTGGGGTTTGTGCGTCTTTATTATTCTCCCCATAGTGTCATTGCTTTCATGTTGAGCGCAGGGTGGGGTACAATGACTGCAGCATGTGT
Source organism: Forbesichthys papilliferus (assembly GCA_025399855.1). NCBI lineage: Eukaryota > Metazoa > Chordata > Actinopteri > Percopsiformes > Amblyopsidae > Forbesichthys > Forbesichthys papilliferus. The sequence goes on from JAODOY010002421.1 coordinate 7,451, forward strand.
TAAAGCAAGACATTTATCTAATTTTGCTTTAGTGCCCTTGAGCAAGACCTTGAGGTCCAATCTGGGGTACTTTTGACTGTATTCTGGCTTCCCTACGGAAGTCAACAGGCAAAAGATTGATCTTTTATTGAGTTAGTATTGGGTAATTAATACAAATGTAGTCACAATCAATTCAGAAAGTTGATTTTCCAAGTCCAGAAAGGTCATAATCTCCTCTGTCGAGAATAAAATGACAAAATGTAATAAACAGATCCAGCTCAGTATTACAGTATAACTGTGGTCGAATGACCCATATTTCTCTCTTGAGATTGGTCTGAAAGGCTGCTCTAAAGTCTCCACATTAGGTTCAAGGCATCTACATAGATTCTAACTTGCTTTTGGTCAACTTTGCTTGTCATCGTCCGTACGTATCCGTCAGTGCTCCTGGCAAACTTTATCTCTACATACCGCAGTGTCTGGCGTGCATGCACCATCCATGCTGAACACGTCTGCGGCCTAAGGGCCTGTGCAAGAGGTCAACGAGCAATAACTAAATAGAAGAGGTTGATGGAAACCATGGCCAAGGCATTAGAGAGGCAGACAGTCAGACAGTCGGCATTTCCAGAGGGGTTTTGGACGTGCAGAGTTTATGCACGAGTTTCCATGTTTTATTGAGTGGTTAATTAGTCCTGTGTTTTATAAATCACACATGACCTCACACAGCATAAATATAACATGTCATTTGAATTTGAAACTGCAAAAAAAAAAAGGAAGAAGAAAAACTAAAATATTTTTGTGACACATGGTGGACCTTTTTACAATATATAAGATGCTGCTCTCTGAAATGAAATGTTGGATGTTTTGTGGTAATCCTTTGTTAGCAAGGGCTACTTTTTTCTATAAAAATAAGGTTGAAATGACTAAATTAATGGTTATAGAACTTCTGCTATTGCCATCATACTGTACCCAATTAACATAATGGAGAAAATACAAATTCTTGTTAAACCGTGTAGAAGTCTTCCAAAATTGTGACTGCAATTACTATAGTCACATTCCTAATACTGATATTGTAAATAGCTAACTGATGTTTTTACATAATGCATAGAATATCTGCAACACTGGACTACAGTGCCAAGATAACTGGAAAACAAAAGATGTCTACAGATTAGATATTTCCCACACAGCCACAACACATACACACACACACACACATCATTCAATTAGGTGTTTTACTGGAACACTCAAATAAACACTATGTTGTTTCCCACAGTGTTAACAGTGTGATAATCAGTGTTCCAGTGCAAACTAACTCACTGGTTTCTCTACAGAATCAGTTGGGTCTACTGGGTTTTAGCGCTGGGTGCATTGCCATCCAGATATGTTTGCCGTGGATTGAATACACTCAGAATGCAGTCACAAATATGTATTCTGTTTGCATTTTTGCCATACTTTACACTGAAGGTTCTGAACAGAAAAGTGGCAGGACAAATATGAGGTGACACCAGGCAAAGTGACATTTTGCTGCCAGAAATAGCGGCAGCCCTACTGAATATAAAAGACAGCGGGTGGTGAAATTGAGAAAACATGGCCTGCACTGTCACTCACAAATGGCAAACTGCTAAACTGAAGTGATGTTTGAAGGGTTAAATGCAAGCTAGATTGTTCAGTTGCATCTTAGATGTTTGCGCACTTCAGGCAACTTCTAGGTAATTTTCGCATTAAATCAATTTGTACATTGGCTTCATGCCATTCACCTTACATTGGTTGCAAATGCTCTGCTTTTCTGGGGTTCAGCCTGTTCTCCAATCTTTGTGTAATTTTGCCTGGTTCAACATGTACTGGTTGTACATTAACTTATACTGGCACACATGGCTACTGGAACAGTTACATCCACAGTAACTCGAGAGCTTTCCATGTCTATAAAACCCAGTCAAATGTACTTGAATGATTCCTATATTCATTTGACAGCATAGGAGCAGAAATAATATTTTCCCCTGTTACACAGTAAACCTGGAGGGAATTTGGAGGGAAAACAACCTGGTATTTTTCATACTACTACTGTATACTCAATCCTGCTTTATTAATGACAATTTAATGTAACTTTTAAAGGTATATTAAGTCCTGTTGATATTTGAACTTGATCAAAACAAAAAACATCTCTCTCTTCAATGCCGTAGGGTGCTTTCTCAGACGCTACGACCCACACATTGGAAACGCTTTTTGAAGGCTAGGATATTGTTGTTGTGTGCGGTCAGCACAACTTTGTATATGTACCAATTCATAGAGGAAGGGCTGCGTACAGCAGTTTTCTTCACGCACACAGAATTGTAAGATAGCGGACCAAAGAGCTTATAGTAACTTTTTATTTACCTTTAAACAGTCGAAAACAGTTTTTAGGCTACTGTAACATTTGTTGTATTCCTTTAGTTAAATGTGTTTAGCAGAAACCTTAATCAGTGCGTTTAGGTGACAAGCCACAATATACAGGACTCATTGATGTTACAGGCTGCTGCTCATGCACGAGCTAGCACACTCGTGATTGACAACATGAGTTTATCCCCCCTATTCTTTTTAATTAAATAAATGATGTAGGAAAATGTCAGTGTTACTGAGTCACTGAAGCAACACTTGGATGCCATTCACTTATTTATACACGTGCCACCTTCTAAATTCCACCAGTGCAGCTAATTACTGGCAATGGAGAGACGAAAGAAACTAAACGTGGGGACCGCAATGGGGGTGGGCCTTGCGGCTCGGCAGGTTAGGTCTCCCCCATCCAAAGGCCCTGTTGGCCAATGACTTGGCAGCTCCCCCGGCTCTGACTAGTCATGGATGGATGAACCCACAGCATGTCGAGAGGCTCTAATACACGCATTCAATGAGCTGGCTAATGGGTGTCCTTCCTTCCTGACCCCCACCCCCCTCCCCATCCACACATTTACACACCATGCCCTTACGTTTGACATTTTACATTTTACTCAGGTTTAGGAGTAAAATTGTTTTGCTTTTCTTTTTGAAGCCGCTAAGAATGGCCAAATATTCCATGTTGTTCTGGGATTACGGTGATTTCTCAGTCTGTTCCAAGGCAAGTGTTTTACATGTTTTAGCTGCAGAGCTGACTTTGCAGCCAGTGTAGTATAGCTCATTCATGGTGTGGTGTGTTTGCATTATTAAATGCACCACCAACAACATCATCATCTGCATTACACTTGTACAGATATGGGGTATACGTTTGTGGTAGTTGCTGGAATTATTCAGGGTTCAGCACCACAAACCAGTGCACCCGAACAGCACTTTGCTCAATTTACCTGCAACCTTTCTGTCACTAGCATGCATCTGAACCCCTAAGCTCGTTCCAATGATTTATTGATTAAATATCACATCTGCCTCACTGGAGAGGAGCATCTGAAAGATTGTGCCACTGTGCACTTGTTTTGAGCACCCATGTCTTCCTGGACAGCCCCCCCCACCCCGCCACCCCCCACCCCTTCCCCAATATAATCAAAGCCGAGGCTGACAGTGTTGTCTCTGAGCCTCTGTGTTATTCATTATCTCTGACTGAGAGAATACGTAAAGGCTGTCACTGGGGCTCAGTGAGTGAGGTTTTAATTAACCAAACCTGCCACATTCCACTACATCCACTGCCTTCCTCAGGCCTCATAAAAGACGCCCCTATCTGCAGTAATTACACTAAACATGTCACAATAAAGTGTGGTGGATGATTAATTTGAGTTGCGGCCGATCAATTAATTAATTTATTTGCAAAAAGCTGCTCCACTCTCTTTTCTGTAGGCCGATTTTCATTAACCGTCACACTTTCCGGTCCTTCCTCCTGTCCTTGTTCGCTTTTTACACCCCCCCCTCCCAAGACACCTGGAGAAATTAGACAGGCGTCTTATTAGCTACGTGGCATTAGCTGCTGAAACTCACCGCAAGCCCTGAGGTTTTCCCCCAGCACAGTGGCGGCTGCATTAAAATGTCTGTAGCGCCGTACTCTCAAGGGTCTTCCATCACACTCTTGTTAGAAGTGACCACGAGGCAAAAACGGGGAAAAAAAACAACAACAACATAAAACCAGTAGAGCCCTAATTCTAAAAAAACCTGAAGCCTACAGCTGTGCCCGGCCGTACAGCATATTTAATGGGCGACGTGATTGTGTGCAGCCGTACTCGTCCCACAAGGTGACTCGGTCAGCAGTATCCATGCGATTTCAGAGGGACCACCCTCGTGTTGCTGTAATGGGTGGGTGGGGGCACGGTTATGCACTAACCGTTGTGCCGCGGCATAAATAACAGCCGCTGGGCATCTGGCAGGGCCGTAGATCATACTGACGAGCGTGGAAAAGAAGGGAGGGAGGTATAGATTAAAGGGAAGGTGCTGTTGAAAGGGTGGAGGAAAGGACGGATGAGCGAGAGGAAGGAAAGGAGGGTGGTAGTGGCGGTCTCGGGCAGATCACATGACCGGTATTGATTATCTGACTGTAGGCGTGGGGGGAATAGGGCCAAACATCCCGCACAGCCAGACCAAAGAGTGTATTATTTCAAAGGTCATGGCGTGCATTACATCCCCCTTGATGTTTATCTTCTCACTGGATGCACAGCGGGAAAACTGCACGATGCTTCTGCAACCAAGGTGGAGCTTGAATGGGGAACAAGGGCAACAAGCGGGCGTGTTTGTTGTTCCTCGTCACATTCGGCTGCGTGCAGGTGTGTTCCTGTGCGTGCGAGTCATATGCCTCCGTCGTTTGTTGTTGTTGTTTTTAAAAAAAAAAATCTCCATAGCAACATAACGCCCTGGCCCAGGCACAGAGCGGGAGAGACAACAGGCGTTACAAGCTTTTCAGATGAGGTTTTCAAAGCTTGTGTATTTGCATTGATCTTAACAACAATTCCCTGTACATCACGGCGGTAAAGAGACACCGTATTGCTCTGAGAACCACGTTGGACACCTGCCAAACTTCTCCCTCCGTACCAATTTGGAAAAGGACAATGTCTCCGATTTCAACCATCTAGTCTTCTGTCCTTTTCATGTCTCATGTCATTGCGACAGTGGTAAGTGTTATGGGTGATCCTTACTTTGACTCCAGGGTGTACGATGTCACTTTGCACCCCAGGCACCAACCCTATCCCCGCTTGACAAGACACGCAACAGTCCCTTGCATGTCTCAGTGTTTTTCCAAGTCAAAGGAAAAACACCTACTGTAGGCAGTTAGGCTAATACCTGTGTGACTGGTCTTGCTGCCTTTCAAAGAAGCAGACTCGTCGCTGGTCAAATGTCACTGGTTTGGAGAGCTTGTAATACCATCTCTGGCTATGTTCACTAAACCCAAGGCGCGGGGATGGTGTTTCACTAAAAGTTCAGCGCAGTAATTGGGAACCCTTATCTTATCTCACAGTCCCTCATCCCGTCTCCAATACGCAGCAGATCATAACATGCCTAAACCCCTGTGTTCCACATAAACCCTCATCAGATAAACAAACCATCTGTTGATGCGGTCGTGCACACGCCGTTGCCAACCCTTCGTAGAGCGCTTTCATTTCAGCCTGTGCTTTGTTTTTGTTTGGTGTGCGCACCTCCCGCCGCAGCTGACACCTCTCGTAGACTTCCCTGTCTCCGACAGATGCAAATGTCTGTCTCGACAATGTTCTTGGCTAGGAACAGCCCCGGGCCACGTTCTTTTGTTCCTGCAGATGGATCGTCTGCCTCGCAGTGTCGAGACGTCTCCAGACCGGTTGAAATACAAGATTTCCGTGCACTATAGCCTGACTTCTCTCACACGGGTTTGACTGACTTGGCAGTTCACAGAAAAAAAAAACCTACAAAAAAAAAAAAAAACAACAAAAAAAATCCAAACAGGTTCATGAAGCGAGAATTAAGCTTGGGTATGGGGGAGTTGCGTCAATGTGCTAGACATATGTGCAAACATTAAAACAGTAAACAGTAATTTATGTACCGCTGACGCCTAACAAATATAACTGAATTAATTTCACTGTCAAAATATTTAGGAGTCAGCTGACAGCCGCATGCTCCACACCCTATACTCATAGGCAAATAAAATGCAAAAAAAAAAGATATAGACCTGCATATTCTGCTGAGACGCATACACAACCCCCTCCCCCCATAAAGTTTACTGATGTATGGGTAAAAGGGTAGATTTTAGTGCAGTAATATTTCATGAGGCAAGTGGCTGTGTTGCTGCCACAGGGGCACTCTTCGATTCACACTATCAAAGGAGACATCACCTTTAATTGTTCTCATCCATCACCCGGAAAACAGGCACACGTGGAGATCATAAGGCCTTTCATTTCTTCCCGGGAATAGGTTCAGCCTAGATGTAGCAGCCGAGAGGACATAAGATACCCCCTTCCCCCCGCTCTTTCTCCCTTAATTTTTGATGTCACACATTATTGCCGACGTATATTAACTATTGATACAAAATGGATGTGGGGCGCTGCGGGCTCACCCTACCAAATATGGACATGTTCGGTTCAGGTTGTAGCCCCGCTCCAGTAATTACTCATAGACAGAAGCTTCTGTCGGCTACTCTCCATGGCAGAGTTTCCGCACAGCTCCCAAATTCTCCACAGTTCCTACGTCCCCACCGCTAAGGCAAGGGATAGGGTAGTGCTGAGATGGAAATGAGCAACGCTGGTGTCTATGCAAAAGAAGCTGCACCAAGACACCCACTCAGCAGCGCCACCACCCGCTGTGTAGGAACTGGGGTGTCTGGAGTGTTTGCCCCCATTGAGACTTGAGTGTGTGTGGGGTGACAGAAGGCGCCGCCCGACGTCGGTGTAGGATTGAGCTCCGACAGCCTCCCAGTGGGACAGCGGGACGGGTCCGGGTCTCTTTCAGCGGGGCTCTGATTAGACCCATCGCCCCGGCTGCCACGCTCCACTCACACTGGTAATTGGAGCTGGCAGGAGGTTGGCATGCACCCCTCCTTCCCTCCCCTCCCCTTTCTTTTTTTATTCCGTCATCTAAATCTTGGCCCACCTACCCCTGGCTGGGACCTGCAGAGGAGTCGTGGGTTATGACAGCAAGGCTTCTGCAACGACTTTGATCGAATTGCCAGTATCACACGGTTGCAGACAAATGATGTTGCCAATCTTTTTTATTTTATGTTTACGATCAAGGCCCCCACTGCTATTCTAATTGAGTAGCGCAACCACAAAGATACCAGTTTTTTTAGCTTTGTGTGTGGCAGTTTTCTAAAGCTACCTTACTGTGTGTCGGGCACGACCATTATTATATCAAACTAGGCCACTTACTGTACTTTCCCACCTTTATATTTCTTTCCGCACGCTATCAGCTTTAAGATGTAATGTATTTAGCAAAGCACTTTTCATTGAAACATAGTTCGATTCAGTTTTAGACATTTTAACAAGCTACATTGAAATGTCTCCTATGCAGCGTTTCCAGGGCAATGTCAGCTCAGAGCCTATAAAGTGAGAAATAGACTGCAGAAACGAGAACATTCCTACCCTGAGTAAGTGCCTTTGGCTTTCTGGCTGTCCAGAAGGCTATGGTTGCCAAGCTCTGTCATCGCATGCTTTGCTTTTGTATGACACTGGCAAGATGGTTGCCCAGCTACCACTGAAGCCCCAGTGGTCATCAGGCCATTTGAAAGGCGTCGGTGGGAGGGCCAAGCATATCAGTGCTAAGCTGTCTATCTACCGATGACTAATGAGGCAGCAGTGCCAGACACTGATATGTTTTGTTTTCCACCGGTGCTCATATTGGTTCTGGGGGGCCTACGTGACTCAGCATACATCACAAGTTTACCCCCCCCCATCTTCCTATTTTCCTTCCTTGATGGCGGGTGCGCTTCATTTTCTCATAAATTACCCTCAGACACAAGAGAGCCCTTTATTAGAGATGCACCCTATCTTGACAAAACATCAGGCCACATTGCCTGCACTGTTTTATCTGCGCCTCAGCCCAAATTTCCCCCACCTCTCCCCTGCGTTCAAATTAAACATGGCTGAACAAAGGCTCGTCTTTGTCTCCTCGAAGCTGACAGACCAGCGGCAGGTGTAGCCAGAGCAGACAGATAGAGCTCAAACCTTTTCCTGATGCTCTGAAGATTTGACAAGTGTGTGTGTGGGGGTTATTCGTGGTCCTTGTGCAGACCCAGAGCTCTAAGCTCTTCAAGACAAACTGAGAAGCTTAAGGTTATTCAGCCATTGCAAGCTAATTGTAAGATAATAGACTTTTTGTCTAATTTACAACATATCCCTTGCATTTTGCGATCTTAACGTTCTTTGTGCATGCTGAAAAAATAATCTGGTACCCTGGCTGTAAATAGGAACTTAAATTAAGAGGTGAACACCGCTCACACCGCGTACAACAATGCCCTTGGCTTTGCAATTTGCGTTAAGGTGTGGGGCAAAGCTTTTGAAGGAGGTTTTATTTTTTATTTGAGCTCAAAGTTAACAAGCGTTCTTGAGAATGACCAGGCCTTTTAAGTTAATCCTGTGCATTTATGGTAAGGATAAAACACAAATTAAAAACAAAATAAATCAAAGAAAAACCTATGCGAGTAATATGCGACAAGTGCATGAGCGAGAAATAAAAAATACAATGAATGCAACATGTAAACAAGTTAAGAATAGGTCTATGCCAATACAATATGTTATACAGAATAGCTGATGTAATTTTTGCAGACTGTGCATCTGGGGCGTATGAATATTTTTCAAACCCCGGGAGAGCCAACATGGACATCAAGCATTTTAGGTGTTCCACCACACACATGACTTCATTAAAAATGTTTGTATTGGTTTATTTTTTTTAAATCCCAGCGCACTGCAGGATTTAATTAATTTATTTATATATATTTTTTTCCCCTTGTCTTTTAAGTCGTGTGGTTTGTGTAGAACCGTGTGAATTGGCAGTGGATTGTAGCGCCTCATTTTCTGCAGAATTGAAACCCGTTTTGTTAGCTCATAAAATAGAATGGCTTTTGTACATCCTGCCTGACTACCCTCTCTGGGGAGTAACTAACCTTGAATGTCTGTTGTTCTCTCGGTACAAACTGCCGTGTTCTAAACATCGGGGCTTAGCAGCACACCTCCTAGGTATTGCGATGAGCGTGCACACTGCCCACACGGTCTCTCATCTAGTACGTTACCACGTGCACATTTTTTCGATCGACGCCACGTTGCACTGGGATCTGTTTCCACTAATCAGACATACTGTGAAAAAGAGTCTGGTTCAATGTCAGCCGCTTGTAACAACAGCTCCCCCGCAATGCAAACACTAGGCAGGAGAAGGAGATGGATTCAAGCATGAGCTTTTGCAGCTGCTGTTTGCTGTTTAAATTATTCTCCATTTATGCTCAGCAATACGAGGGAGGCAGCTGACTTCTGTAATATCTCCTCTGGGGTCTTTTTACTCAGTAAAAATAATGGCTTGCAATTTTTATTGTACTCAAAAATTCAGTTTAATCGTAGATATTCTAGAGAGGGTCACATAGTGGATATCTGACAAATATCCCATTGTTTGCATAGTCCAATTAGCCTTTTAGACAGACATAACATTCACTTTGTGAATAAGATCTGGCCACGCTGCATTGGGAAGTGTTACTGTAACAGTTGTTTCCTCCTACTGGGTGTAAACCTCTGGTAATTATAAAACTATGTAACCAATCGGCGTTGCTACAACTGTTTTGATCGCCTCATCAAGCTCTACCACTATTTCAAAACACGCTTGACTTAAACATCATCTCACCAACCCACCCTGATTGGTCTCCCATCAGAGCGGCTGTGGAAACACTAACGTGAACAGGGTTTCCAGACTATCTCAGCAAAAGTAATTGAGCTGAGAGCAATAGTTGTGTGGAGCCAGGCTATAGTCCAATAGTCCAATACAATGTTATTGTATATTTACCATATACAATATTCATACACCTTAATTTGGCTCTAGTGACAATTTTAGTATCAGTTCCATATTCTGCTACGATGTCAGAACTGAGCCCTTTGCTATAAAACGGCACCATATTGGCCTTTTAGGGCTATAAAGAATATGTCCTTGCTTGTAAGAGGCTACGACATAGATAAGAAGTACTACGCCTTAAAATGAGACAATATGGGCCACAGCCCAAACAGTAGAGTAAAATAATGCGAGAGAGAAAGAGTATGCTCATGTTTTGAGTTAATCCTGATACATTCATTATACGTGTTTCTTTGGCTCAACTTCCACGTTTTCTTATAGTACATAATATAACAGTGAGAATAACATTAAAGTCATTTTAAACATGGCAAGTTTAATTTACACCATATGACAAAATAACAATATATATATACGGTTTTCAACTTTCCTGACTGAAAATAAAAGGTGACGGCTTTATACCAATTATTTATTCTTACAATTTGTTCTCATAAATTCCTCTCAGGAGCCTCTGTGAGAAGAAAGTAGAACAGGGGCTCCCGTAGACACAGTACCGACGGTCTCTGTTGAATAACAGTTTCTCTTTTTATTGAAGGTTGTGTCTATTTTTGAAAGCATATTCAGCCTTTCAACACCTCCTCATGTAAATTCATTATGTAAATTTGCCAAGTAGTGTATTTACTAAAAATATGATCCGAAGCCAGCTCCGAATGTGTGAGGAGGAGGACACTTAACTGCAGGGCCAAGTTTTGTGCACAATCTGAACACCAGCTAAGCAGCTGCACAGTAGACAAGATATCCTGTTAAAATGAAAGCTTTAATAGGATTCAGAAGGTTAAGTTACCCTGGGTCCCCCGCAACCACACGCACACCCGTGACGTACACGTGAAAGCAATATGTCACCACATATTTTGTTAGTTGTTCAGTTATTTGATTTCAAATTAGACACGATTGGACACACAACACTAATTGTGCTCAGGTATTATGCATGAATAATAAAATGAATAAAAATACCCTACCCATAAAAGAGTGTAAACTTTATGCAGAACAGTTAATTTACATACAAAGAAAATACTTTGATATTTCTGGTGAAACAACACAGATGATCATTTTTCTAACCTCCCTTTACCTAGAACAATGTTTGCTGCACTTGCATGTTTATTGCCCTTTCCCTACATAAATATACATAAATACTGTTAAAGACATTACAATACGGGAGTTTCCCTGTACAAGAGACCAATCTACAGTAAACATCGATGCCTTATTTGAAATCATGAACAGACGTTAAATATGGGGCAGCAGCTCCAGCAGCTCCAGCAGGGGACCCTAAACGTACCTTTCCCGAGCCACATTAGCAAGCTCTGACTGGGGGATCCCGAGGCGTTCCCAGGCCAGTGTGGAGATATAATCTCTCCACCTATGTTGTCGGTTTTTGTGTTTTATACTTTAATATATTGACAAGATCTAAGCAGGTGAATTTTTATTTTTTTGGTGAGAATTTCACACTGGGGTGAATTCCTTGTGGAGAGCTAATGGCAGAAGTTCCTATAATCATTAGTGCATAAGTGTTTATATTTTCTGATGACTCCATCATGTGAGTGTAGCTCCAAGAGCGAAAGACTGAAAGATATGAAGCGATAGTTGGAAGAGATTACATGTGGAAACATGTCCCAGGGGTCACCATGTTTTCTCTTCATTAATGGATGCAGAATGCAGTTGAAAGATCAACAGCCATTTAGCCTCTCACCCTAGCATCCAAACTCAGTTGTTTCCCAATGGGGATTAATAACGTACTATTTTGGTTGATCTTATTTCCAGAGTGACATGCATTATGATGAGCTGGATTATTCAAATGTTTTTATTTAATACCCACCCCCCTTGCTAAGCCTAAAGCACCTCATGTACGCATGGATGCCCTCAGGCAGATTGAGCACCCTACGTCGGCCAACAGGCCCACACACGGTTATTATCAATCAGAGAAAGCCTCGTTAAACACAATGTGGAAATCCAAAATCAACTGCATACTCAACATTTCCCAGCAGGCTGTTGTGTTTTTGGTGTTAGGCCTAATTTTTGGCCTGGGTATTACATCGGGCCCCTGGGCTCTGAAATGTTCTTGCACTTGCATTTTCCCATCTGCCCTTGAGGGTTCAACGTGATTCAAAACACTCTAGGAGTGTTGGGAGAGGCTGGAGATGCCGCTGCATCTGCTGTCACCAGCTACAGTTGTAATCAGCCGCCTGTGGGATGTATGCTGAGTTAATCATCTCCATTGCTTATTTCAGAGAACCAGATCCCCCACGGCTTCCCCACCATCGACATGGGTCCCCAGCTGAAGGTGGTGGAGAGGACGAGGACAGCCACCATGCTGTGTGCCGCCAGCGGGAACCCGGACCCAGAGATCACCTGGTTCAAGGACATGCTACCTGTGGACATCAATGGCAGCAACGGCCGCATCAAGCAGCTTCGTTCAGGTATAATCGGCGGCACAAAAATAGCCACCGACTTTTCACAGGTCGCCAAATATCTCTAAAGGCCAGGAATATGTACACAAATACGTTACTTCTGATGTCATGTATACAGTATTTCATCTTGACGTAAAGACGGCGTGGCTACTCGCAAGCGTTCATACATAAATAATGACGAAGATTACACTGAAAGTTACAACATGCAACTTCTGCTATAGATGTTATGGTTCACACACCTCATGGCTTGGTTCGGCATGGTTTTGGTGCCCATTAGGTTGAGATTGACATTAAAATGTTTATTGGAATTGTTAACCGGTGTACATTTCACTACCATTACTGATATGATTTTTTCAATCCTCATCTATAGCAGCACATAGTCTAGCAGATGTGTTTAGGTGCTTTCACACATAATCTGTTTTCACTATCCTAATCACCAATACAGGTTTCACTTTTCATAATTGCTGGCACTTGGCGTCTCTCTCTGTCGAACCAAACCAAACGTGTGCACGGAATCCATAGCTCTATGACTCATGGAGGAGCTTACTGTATGGTGACGGCCAAAATCTGCTGTCACTTTTGCCTTCACATAGCAGTATAGCAAGAAAACCGAATTACATAGAATCCTGACCTTGATTGTTGGAATTGGCGATCACAAAATTAAATTCCACCACCACTCCAGCGCCTTAGCCAGGGACACAGTTTTTGGCATTCACTGACTTGTATTCGATCTTCCTTGCTCTTCACACAGTGACGCATGAGAATGAATTTGCGAACTCCCGCAGTGCATATAGATAATCATTTGCTTGCCCTTTTACATCAGATAAGTCCCATTCCTAAACTCGACTGCAGAGGTTCCACTGTCTGTTGCACCAGCCTTGCAAAAAGAAAACCTAAATAAAATCAATGCGGTGCTCTCTGTTCTCGACGCTGGACAACTTGATAAGTAATCAGCTCACGCCTGACCCGGATCAGATGGAAAAGACATGAGCTGGGAAGATTAGTGGCTTTTGACTGGGTTCAGTCTAGTCACTCCGTACTAAACCCCTACCACCTAATTTGAAGAATGTCAGGCCAAGTCCAGAGCCCCACGATTAAAAATGTCACTCTTGGCCGGTCAGTAATCTAACTGTGGGCTAGTACAAAGAATTCTTTAGTAAATAGTTTAGAGGAATTCTTTACACCAGTGACAATACATCAGTGAGTGTAGCTGCTAACCGCAACAATCTTAGAATATGATTTCTCCAGCATATGGTGAGTGTTCCAAAATGCACAAATACTTAACGCTTTTGTCTTAACAACTTGGCTCATAGTTGACCCTTTTCCTTGACATCTGCTGCCCTATCGGGGTTTGCATAACTGCATATGACCTAACATGAGCTCAGTAAAATCGCAATACATAATTTAGCATCTACAGATTTACAGCAAAGTCCTTCACTCACCCTAGTTCTTCCTACTGTGTAATATTTGCCCCCATATTCAGTGCACACACAAATGTCAATTTTCCTTGATAAATCATTCATTCAACCTCATTTTAACCACCATCTAGACTGCCTGTGAATGACATGCTTCGCTGTGTATAATAAATCTAACAACTTTTCGAATTAACTTAGTATCGTCGAAGTGTCGTCTAATGTCCACCATTCTATTGACCCTGTATAGCTTTCATTCATTCCTCTTGCACTATCCTCATTTTACTGACTGACATCTGTGCTAAAGATTGTAAGCCTCCTCACTGCCTAAATCACAAATGTTATCCCATTTTGCACGTGTTTAACAGTCTTACAGAAGGACAAATCCATTGTGTGTATTTGCAAATTGTCCATAAATACACCAAAAGGTTCTGAGCTCATTTTCTTTGATACAAATGAGACGCTTGGTCATATCTCAAAATGGTGTTTTTACTGTACATATTTACGTATAACATGTTTAGTCAGAATTATAAAAAACAAATCGCATGAAATGCATGTGTGAATTTATGTCTTCTTTTGAAATTAATTAGTTCCGTTCATTAAATTGTGGTCTCTGCTGTTTAGTCATATTTTGCTCTGCACTGAAGTGGCATCCACTCTGCTAAATTGTATTTGTGGCCTGTCGGCCGCCATTTTCTTTCCTTCCCGCCGGTGCAAATTGGATTACTAACTTATCTCTCCAACCCTGTTTGCATTTAAATTACCCCCCCACCTAGGTGGTACTCCAATTAGAGGTAAGGATGATGGATCAAGTATGTCAGAAAATATCACGTCCACGTCACCCCCACTCCCCGCCACATCAAAGTCAGCCCCCCCTCCCCTTCCCCTTCCCCCCGCACACACTCCCCCAAGGCCTCCTCGCCAGGTTCATGTGTGCTGTCGGCCAACCGTCCGCTCTTCACCCCTCCGTCACCTCCCCACAACACCCCCCACCCCCAACACTCCCCTAGCCCGTGTTCAGTCTGCCGCGTCTCCTCCGTCATAGGGGAGCGCGACATAGATGCCAGCTTGCTATCTTGTAATACTGCTCAAGGTTGTTCTATAACCCCAAGCAGCCCATTGCCATTAGCAGCCAAACACACTGTCGTCGTACAGTAGCTTCCAGGGGACTGTGTGTGTGTGGGGTGGGTGGGGGTGCGTTTCTAAGTAAAGGCCAGCGCTGCCACTGGAGGCCCCCCCTACCTGTCTCCAGTGTGCGGCGTCAATACAATTTGAAATGGCTGTATTTGCATACCGCCTATGCAGCATCGCACGGGAAACATGCGGCCCCTTGCCTAGATGGGCAAGGAGCAAAGTTAAGCCACTAATGGATGAAAGTCCCTCCCCCACACCCCTCGATTGAGCGCCTGAGCTCCGTCTAGGGCGAGCGGAACATTGGAACATTGGAAGTCTTGACACCTCCGTATCCATCCCTCTAACTGTCGGCATCCCGCCCAATGCATATCCAGCTCACATCAACACCCTTACCGGTGAATTCCTCAATGTTTGCCCCCCCCCCCCACCTATTTTCTGTTACTTAACGGGTCATACCAAGCGGATAGGAGAGCGACCGGTTCCCAGCGGAGAGTTGTAGCGTAGCGGCTGGAAACCATGGCCTAGCAGCAGACCCAACAGTTACCTTCTGGCCCTTCTGGCTGGCTGCTATCGCTTTCCTGGTGCAGTCAAAGTGTTATGCTTGGCAGACGTTGGGAGCGGATTGACAGATTGGTGGCGTTAGTATTCAGGCGCGTGCCACTGCTGAATCAGAGAGAGAGGGGGCGGGGGGGCGGGGTGGAATAGATACTGTAAGTAAACAGATTTAATGTTGTCACCCACAATGACGCCACACTTTACACATCCCCTTAAACCTTTCCCGTCTTTTGGTCACGTTGAGGAGGTTTTTATGGTCCCTTTCCGGTTGGTGTTGATCTGTTTGCATTCATTTCATACTACATCATGTATCGTTTATAAAAATGAATAATAAAAAAAAGCCTATCCTGACATCACCCTGTGCACCGAACGCTTCTGTCATTTCCAAACGGCATGTTGCCTGTCTGCCTCTCATGGAAGCGCCATGCTGTTTGGAAGATGTGATACATCTTATCACTTGCTTGTGACTGACACATGTATGTATGACTGTTGTGACAGATGTCGTTTTATTTGGAAATGTTTTTTTTTGTTGTTGTTTTGAGTATTTTTGCAGCCCGGGTAAGTTTTCCCCTCACTGGTTAGCTTTAGTTATTTATTCATGTATGTATTTATTTATTTGATTTCTACTTGTGTTCTTGTCACACAGCCAGAAGTGAACAGCCTATTTTGAATTGTAAATATTCCAGGTTGCCTCACCTGTGTGTAACTTCCTTTTTATCAGTGCTGGCTGGATAGCTGACCTGTCCAGACCTAGAGATTTAACGACCCACCCCTGGGGCTTTCACACTTTGTTCGAAACACCATGTTAGCCTTCTGCCTGACGACAACAGCTACTTGGGATTGTGAATAATAATCTCATGCCATCTGGCAGAGCCTGGCCTCTGTGTAGGGCCGTGCTGAGAAATAGCCCGTTACTGTGGAGAGGTTGAGCAGATCGATAAAACTGAATAAAATATGTAGCTTAGCGCTACTACTGCCCTATATATGTCTGCTAGCACACAGTGTAAAGACATTGTGACCGTTGTGATGAATTGACCCCAAATAGTCATATATCGATTCGTTATTCGATATAAGATAGCGAATGACGTCCTCCACAACGCCACTGTATGAGGAGCAGCTCACTGCATATGGGTGCTATAGGCACTTTCTCCACAAAATGGCCGCTGGTATCTACAACCTTTAGTCACACACCATCAGTTTATGGGCTTGTACGACTGTGTGTGTGTGTGTGTGTGTGTGTGTGTGCGTGTGTGTGTGTGTGTGTGTGTACATTTGTGTTGTGCTGGACATCTTCAGCTGTTGCTAACTTTGTTAACCTTCCCCCCTCTACCCCCCCCCCCCCCCCCCCCCACCCCACCCACCACCACCCCTCCTTTCCCCTCCCTCCCACACACACATACACACAGGAGCCCTGGCCATTGAGAACAGCGATGAGTCGGATCAGGGGAAGTACGAGTGCGTCGCCATGAACAGCGCCGGGACCCGCTACTCGGCGCCGGCCAACCTCTACGTGCGAGGTAAAGGCTACCTGCTCCTGTGCGGTCCTTGTGTGTGTGTGGTGTGTGTGTGTGTGTCTGTCTCTCTCTCTCTGTCTCTCACCAATGAATTGTTTAATAAAAGTCTGCAGTACTCTCTCTGTGTTCTTCCTCTCATTACATCCCCCCCCCCTATCTCTCCCTCTCTGCCATCCATACCAATGACCTGGGTGTCTGCCAGCTCCGCCAGGTGCTCCCCCTCCCCCTCCAGTGAAAACAGCTGCATTGACTACCATGTCAGGGCCCCTCTATTTCCTTCTCGTCTTTTCTCGTCTGTTTTTGCTCTAAAGGCTTCTGTACAGTACCTCTCCTCCGCACTACACAGACGTGTGTGTGTGTGTGGGGGGGGGGGGGGGCGGCAGGGTTGTGGCACCATTGCAGCAGCGTCTGCATAGGCTGCGGGCCCTCATCTGGGTCAGTCAGACCCTTCCGGATGCGACAGAGACTGTCTGGAGCACATGAAACAGAATCGCTGCTCTAGTTGTTGGTGTGGGTGGAGAATGTATAGGGGGCGGGGGGGTGGGCCGTGGGGGGGGGGTGGTGGAAGAAATCAACGCGCTCGATTATCACTTTGTGTCTTTGTTATAGCAATAATGAATGTTAAGCTTAATGTTAAGCATTCCACTCTGTAGCTCTCCCTCACCTCCTTACGAAGTCCTCCCACTGGGGCTCGCTAGCTGTTAACCCCTCGTTTGTGGTAGGTGTGCAACCAGCACTCAACGGTTGTTTTCATCCGGCATATTCTCTCTAAAACAGACGTTTATGTATCCGTAAAACACATCTCCGTCCACCGCAGCTTGTTGTTGTAGATGCACACACTGCACACACACGTAGTTATTTATGGAGTAAGTTGAGTAACGCATTCTACAAACACATTATGTTTTTGTGTAAGTAATCTTTTTGAGAAACAAAGGAAGTTAATGACGGATGAAAGTGCTGAACCTGTATTAGCCTGTGAACAATAGATTCCTTTCTAGCTCCAGCATGAGGACATCATTGGACGCTGGATAATCAAGGGTTCAACAAAAGTTTAGCATCGCTTTAACAGCGGTTTTGCAGTGTCTGTCATGAAAAACTTAAAGGGAAACTGCTCGATTTGTTTCTGGATTTCCCCTTCTTTTTGCCCCCCGGCATTACAGAAGCATTGATGTTTTGGTTTGAAACTCATGCCTCTCCTACAACACCTGAGAACCGGCTCACACACCTCTTTACTCATCCCCCAACAGCTCTCATAGGCTCACATACTGCTCCACAGTCGCACACACTTTTACCGACAGTTGTTTCAAACATCAGTGAGATGGGGAAATGAGGGAATCTGCCGGTGCTGTCAAGGAGTTTCCCTTCTAAAATGGCGCCCACCATCTCCCCTGCATTTATTCAACGGTTTTGACAGTATGTTGTTTTGATATTGCTAATGGTACAATTGTCCCTTTTACGATTGCTAAACCCATTTGAGCATTACTGATAATTAAAGTCATTTTGCAGAGGGAAGAAGACAGTTTATTAGCAACCGGTATGGCGACTGTAACTAGGACGATAATGGGTGGAGGTGGAATTGAAGCTGTAATTACAGCGCACAGCAGCGCCTCACGTGACATGCAGAAGGGGGAAAAGGTAACCCCCGACAACAAAGAGGAGGAAGAGATGTGAAGCCTTCAGCTCGTGTTTAATAATGAGGGCGTGTCTCGTCACAGGTGCAGAGAGAGGTCTGTTTTTCTCCACGGAGATAATTGCAGCGGTGGCGTGGCTGGGAGCCTGCCAGGTCTGGGTTAGTCTGTAACAAACACCCAGGAACTGTCAACCCGTCGACCCCGCTGACACCAGCGGGGTGTACGGGAATCAAACCAACCGTAACCTTTTTAAAAGTGTACTTGTCTGAAATAGGGAACAAAGGGCGCACGCTACACATTCAGCCCTCCTTTGTTACCGCAGCGTGAACATGAAGGCCTGGGGTGGCACTACTGCAAGTCCGCTAGCTTGGCTTTAAGACCTCAGGCTCTCAGACAAGAGGCCTCACCTTTTAAATATAGAGACTCCTAAGGGAGAATTTAAGGCCTTGTTAATGCTTGCTATCCAACCTGTAAACATAATAAAATTGAGATAAAACTGAAACGGGCCACATGACACCATTTACGGCTGCCTAGATGTAGCAGTGAAAGGATGCATGTCTGTTCTAGAGATGAAGAAGACTACTTTACTAATACGGTCTTTATATACACGCTTGTAAAATGTATTGTTTTGTCATAGCAGTTTTCTACTTAGGAGCCAAAAGACTCAATTAAGCAGCTTTAAAAAAAACAAATAATCTTCACGGTTCTTTAAAAATGAAATAAATATGCTGAAACCTAACACAAACACACGCACACACACACATAAACGCACACTCGTCTGACAGACCTGCATCTAATGTGCTTGTTATGGGCCTGTGTCCGTGAATGTGTTTCACTTTTTTTTTTTTTGTTCGCCTGCAGAAACTACCTGATCCAATTCATGTGTGCCGGTACACAAACCACAAACACCGACTGCCTTGACATTTTAGAGCCACCGCAGAATGATGTCCTCGTATTTCTGGGTGGGAATAGGGGGTGGGGGAGTTGGGTATGCGTGTGTTTGCCTCGTGCGTGTGCGCGTGCGTGTTTGTGTGTCCTGGCGGATTGTTTTCCCTTTCCCGTCTGTGTATCTATTTTCGTCCTTCCGCTTCTTATCCATTAGGTGTGTGTGTGTGTGCGTGTGTGTGTGTGTGTGCGTACACGTGCGCGCGAGCATGTTTGCCTGTGTGTTGCCGAGGGTCTTTTTTCGCTGACCCTCCTCTGAAGGAGAACTGGGTTGACGTGGGGAGAATCACAAGCGCGCTGTGATTGTGTGCGAGCGCTCATTTGTCAAGTGCTTATCCCACAACGGAGGCCCGTCAGCCACTGTCTGTTGGCACTCCTTCATATATCTGCGTGACGTGCCAATATGTCACCGCAGACAGAGTGCTGCCGCCTGGCTCTCCTCTAACAGGAATGTCTTCATCCCGTCGTCTCGCATGTCTGCGTTTGTATGTGTGGCATCCAGGGGCCTTTTATTTTTTCTCTCTCTCTCAAGAAAAACAAAATATATTTTGTTAGTGGTTGTTAAAGGGGAACTCCTTGATATGGGCAGGGAACTAACTTTGCTTTCTCTTGTGGCGTTACCAAGGTAGCGTTATTTTGGTTGGAAACCTTGAGAGTGCTCGGTTGTTCCACAGGTTGCCAGCAATCCTTTAAATGTCGTCCCCAATGAGCTACTACTTGTCCTGTCACTTAATCTCCAGTGTGTCTATGGACGTCCTGTTTCACTCTCCGTGTGTTTCTGTCTCCATTTCCATCGCTCACCTCCATCCAATAACTCCATCCACAAACAGATCCGCGAGAAGGTTTGTCATTTTCACTCTTAACCCACTGTGCTTTCCGCTGCCGTTTTAGGTGAGGCAAAACAGCCTTGCATCCCCCCCACCCTTCCCAATGAGGACACTGCAATCCCCCACCGTGTACGCAGCCACCCCACCCACCCCCACGTCCCACACCCTTGTCCACTGTTGTTTAATATTGTCATATGTATCTGCATGTTTGCATGGATCCTTCTAGTCTGTCTCCAGGCACCACTCGCCCATACTGTTGATTGGCGTAACCCGGCCTACTTATTCAACAGGGGCCTGTGCTGTTTTAAGTCATTGTCATGTCATCGTATGGTTGCCTAGTTCCACAGTACTGCTGGTTTTGCAGCCTGTACTGGTTGTCGACCACACCCGCACACTGAACATACTGTATGCCACGGCCTTACACAGGGCACATCCCGGTTAGAGATGGATTACTCAGGTATGCAAGTGGCCATGGGATCTGTCAGGTATTTAGGCGGTAACACCCCTGCTCGCCTGATCCAGGGACAAGGGTATCGGGGCTGACGAGGCCGTTTGCAGGGGATTATGTCTGTTTTAACGCCATGGGCTTCCTGTAGCAGTGAAATGAGAGATGCAATGGGTTCCTCTTATCTCCAGAGTGGGGATGAAGCCCCGCAGTCACAATGTAAACAACGTTATATGCTTTCGCAGTCCAAATACTATTTGAGTTTTCAGCGTGACCTGGTTACAAAATAAGCAACATGCCATTTGAAAAGAATAAGCAGAATAATGCAACACGACATGCCAACGCATTATTCATTATAACACAATAATGCATTTATTCTAAACATGTTGACTTTTGCGAGGACGCGGACCTGTCAGAGCGAGCAGTGTTAGACCCACGTTAGACTGGAGTTGGCCGCGCTCTGGCAGGACGATGATCATCCATCAGGGTCTACAGGCCAAAGCCGTTGCCAGGAAGCCCGGTCACCCGCTGACTCCATGGCAGGCTCCTCAGATATTGATTGACTGAACAGGTTCTCCTATCCCAGGGCACTTTGTCAAGGCAGTTAAATTTATAGGGATCCAGCAAAGCAGGCAGGCAGAGCAGAGACGCAGGGCTTATTTTGAGGTTTTGATAGAGTCCCGGAGCCCGTCTCTTCATGCCCCTCTCAACAGGAGAGAGGCTTCAGGGGAATCAATAACAATTACCTGCCCTCTAGTCATTTTGTTCCACAGCACCTCTCCGATCTTAACCGCACGCTATGAATTATTCACAACATTAAATGTTCAATATACACTAAGTCCGTCGGCAGGTTGCTCTTAGCACTGTTTAGCCTTTGGAATCGTGATGTTGTAACAGATACTCTGGCCTTAATGGCCTGAATGCCAGGGCAGCTTCTCCCAGGTCTCACCTTGCGTATGTATGTTGGCTATCTATGGCTGGCTCTCTGGAGAATAATTACGTAAGGACACACAGGGGGGTTGCCAACATAAGCCCACGGGTCTTCGTCTCCGAAGGGGTTGTCAGTGGAGAGTGTGTTGTACATTAATCAGACGACTAATCAGACATACAGGTTTGTATCTTAGAAAATGCATCTCCTCTGCTGCCCCACACTAGCATTCCCATAACGAGCATCCGTGCCATTTGCGCGCTTTAGTTAAGGTTTGTCTCGCTCCCAGGCTGGTAACAGTACCCTGCTTGCACACCAATCGCATGTGAGAGTACTGTAGCCCTGCTTTGACTGCCCCATAACCCTGCATTAAATCGCACGCAGCCTCTCCTTCCCAGTAATCCCTGTCAAGTAGAGCTGTTGGCTACCCACACCCATGTACACGTTGGTTCTTTTGCTGGAATTAATGCAAAGGAATAGATTCATGCGTGTATGTTGACTAAATGTTTTGAGTTTGAGTGAAATGTTGAGTTTCCCCTTCGATGCTGTATATAGTGTGGGCCACACCGAACTCTCTCTCTCTCTCTCTCTCTCTCTCTCTCTCTCTCTCTCTCTCTCTCTCTCTCTCCATATTGTAATTGAATATTGAGACATACATGGTAACCTTAACTACAGTGCAATCAAAAAAGCCTGCCCTTGCTTGATTGGGATCATAAGAGGTGCTTTTGTGTTTTTTGTTCTTTTTCTTATTTCAGCACATAATGAGAGCAATAACAAGCATGGCTCTAACAACGTTCCGGTTCAAATTAGACGGGGGCATGAGGGGTGGAGGGAGATGTTCTACAGGGAAGAGGCGGGTGGGTGCGGGGGTGGTACTCACATTTGAAAATCCATTTTCATGGGGACCAGTGCAAAACGCAATTACAGTCAAATGCATTTTCCCCCTCTCTCTCTCCATCTCCCCCTCTATCTCTCTCTCTCTCTCTCTGTCTCTCTATCGCTACATGCGTATCTATTTATCTCTCTCCCTCTCTCCCATGGAGACGCTGAGGAGCTGTAGCACATTAGGAGAAACACGCGCCATACATTCTACAGGGATAGCCTCTTGCCTAATTGTTGTGAATACATCCGGTACGGTAACAGCGGGGCTGTAACGATGGCTCCTCCGCGGGGAGCCAAGGGCTCGGCGTGCCTGCCTCCACAGCGTAGGTTACAAGGCAGGCAGACGCCTACCGTCGCTATATCGAGGGCACACAGTGCCTGGGTGCGGCGTGTCACAAGCGTAACAGGCCTGACACTGACGAGTGTTAGCGTAGCACTGACACGATCGCTTCCCTTTACCATTCAAGCAGACAAGTTTCCTGTGGTAGTAAAACATGAAAATCCCCCCCACCCCCCCACACACACACACACACACACACTTCACACCAACAAAAAAACAAGTTCTGAGATAGGGAAACAGTGACAACATGTTTTTTTTTTTCTCCTCCCCTAATATCTTTATTTAGATGGAAAACAAGTCATATGTAAATGCCGTCTGCCTATTTATTGTGGGCTGGCTTCTCTCAGCACCACGTTGAGCCCGTTCTTCGGTGCTTGCCTGTTCCCTCGCGATGTCAACGGGCCCTTTTCGTCTCCATGGGAACCCCTTTTTAATGTCAGCCTATCTGCATATCTGAGCCACACAAAGACGGTGGGGGATGGGGGGGAGACAGAGAGAGAGAGAGAGAGAGAGACGAGCAGAAGAAACCAAAAAGAATGTGAGGGATGGAGGGTGGGGGTAATTCAAACAATGCCGTCTCCACAGGGTCTCTCAGTGATGCAACCCTCGCCGCCATTGGACACGGTGACAAAAGAGGGCCAGATATAGACTAGCCGGGCTATTTTTTGATTCTATTCCTTTTCTGTGTGTGAAAGAGGATGAAAACACCCCCTCAGAGTTTAGTTGAGTGTTTTCCAGAGCCATTCCATGACGGTCCCATTATATTCCATTGTGCACGCCTGCATATAGGACAAACGTGATCAGCCCTTCATTCTGCCCACGCTTAAAAAATAGAAGAGTTTTGTTTCTAGACCAAGTTTGAATGCGGTGCTGTGATGGTGTGTCTGTGTGCGTGTGTGTGTGTGATGGTGTGTATGTGCAAGTGTTGTGATGGTATGTGCTGTGATGGTGTGTGTTGTGATGGTATGTGCTGTGATGGTGTGTCTGTGTGCGTGTGTGTGTGTGATGGTGTGTATGTGCAAGTGTTGTGATGGTATGTGCTGTGATGGTGTGTGTTGTGATGGTATGTGCTGTGATGGTGTTTGTGTGTGATGGCATGTGCTGTGATGGTGTTTGTGTGTGTGTGTTGTGATGGTGCGTGTGTTGTGATGGTGTGATGGTGCGTGTGTTGTGATGGTGTGTTTGTGTGTGTGGGTGTGTGGGTGTGTGTGTGTGCACTGTAATGAGCGCTGCATTCACCTGCATCTGTTCTTCCCGCTCCCCAGTGAGGCGGGTGCCCCCCCGGTTCTCCATCCCGCCCACCAGCATGGAGGTGATGCCCGGGGGCAGCGTCAACCTGACGTGCGTGGCCGTGGGCTCGCCCATGCCCTACGTCAAGTGGATGACGGGCTCCACGGAGCTCACCAAGGAGGAGGAGATGCCCGTGGGCCGCAACGTGCTGGAGGTCACCAGCCTGCGCCAGTCCACCAACTACACCTGCGTGGCCATGTCGTCCTTGGGCATGATCGAGGCCACAGCACAGGTCACCGTTAAAGGTAGGCCGCCCGGACACGCGGGGCGATACTAGAAATGCACAGATTGCATTTTTCCCTGGCCGCCTATTCGATTATGTTTTTTTTTTTTTTTTTAAGCCTGGCTTGCCAGTGCCGATTTTTTGCTGATTCCAATTTTCACATTGCTTTTTTTTGGCTCTACGTCATTTAGAGATTTATTTTTAAATGTACTCATTTTCTATGGTCCCTTAGCCACCAGCATTTGCCGTTCATCATAGTAGTTTGTCTTAGATGCCAGCGTTATCATTTGTCATCTTTTTACGCTTTTACAAGGCAGCGTTCAATTAACAGAACGGATTCATAAAAATAATCACGTAACTTACTTTTTACAGCGAGTTGACCAGAAGTATGTCAATAAATTTGCTCTCTGTGTTGTTATTTAAGAATATATTGATAAGTCAATGTCTTTTTAGTGTTATATAAAACTAATTTAGAGCAGACTACCAATGGTTAACTTTCTGACGTTTGGCTCAGACACTAATTTCCAGCTATCTACAGTCTGAAGAAGGGGCAAGTGAACGTCTTTGCGGCGCACACATACCGGCTCTGCATCTGTGTAAATATAGGCCTATAGGATCGGTATATATATCGGCTATATTCGGACAGACCGGCTGATTTCTGGACGTGACAGTCAAGCTGAAAACCGACCAATTCCGGTCACCGCCCGGTCTACCGCTGATTGTTAATTCGTTGGTAGAAATGTTAAGGTGTCCTAGAGCAAGACACCTGACACTAACCGCTACCATTGGTCAGGTGGCATCTTGCATGACTGACATCACCATCAGTGTGTGAATGGGTGAATGTGTGTAAAGTGCTTTGAGTGGCTGGAAGGTTAGAAACAGCACTATATAGATGCAGTCCATTTACCATGTGCACACGTGCACGCACACACACACAGTCCACTTGTGTGGGCGTGAACTTATTTTTTCCCCCACTGGTAAAAATACCTGAACAAATACAATCACTATTCATATACAGCAACAAAGCCAAAATGGAGAAAATCATGAAAATGTATATTCAAAAACGACACGCTATAACATTCACAGTTTTGTACTGCAGGCTCTCAGACACTATACACACTATACTGTACAATATTTACATTATACTGCTGAGAAATGTGAAAAAGTTTTCTGCAGTATTTAAAGACTGGACTCATCCTTTTAAATAAGTGTCCAAGGTGTCCAGTCTGTGTGAGCATCTGCAACCCATTGTCTGTATCGACCCTGCTTTCCACTTAGCTGATCGACCCCTTAGAATGTCACAGTCATTTATATGAGCCTCAGCAGCGCGGGCCCTTTCTTCAAGACACCGCCGTCATAATGGAGACCCTCTAGCTGTTTGTGTTGGCCCTGGCCTCTCTCAATGGGAGCCACTTCTGCAATTTTCTCGCATTTTCCGATAATGGCCGGGGCCTTTTTTTTTCCATTTTATTTTTTAAATCACACAATTGGGATTTCAGTTGTGCTTTAGAATTGATTTGAGGACAATGGTCATTGACGGTGCGCTATAATGATCACTCTCTCCTCTTGAGTGCATTGTGCTTAATTGAAGGTTACAAACACTGTTATTCCACAGTGATTTCTGGGCGCGCGTTCCCTAGGCTCCTTCTGCACAGCCTGCAGTATCCTATAAATGAAGCTGCAGTCGCTGCAGAAACGCCGCCACAGTATCTAAACTGCCCTTCCCTCTCGCCCAGCCTTACCCAAGCCCCCGATGTCCCTCATCGTCACGGAGACCACAGCCACCAGCGTGACCCTGACGTGGGACTCGGGCAACCCGGAGCCGGTGTCCTACTACATGATCCAGTACCGGGCCAAGGCGTCGGAGGGCGGCTTCCAGGAGGTGGACGGCGTGGCCACCACACGCTACAGCATCGGCGGCCTCAGCCCCTACTCGGAGTACGAGTTCCGCGTCATGGCGGTGAACAACATCGGCCGCGGTCCGCCCAGCGACGGCGTGGAGACGCGCACGGGCGAGCAGGCCCCGTCGTCGCCGCCGCTGCACGTGCAGGCGCGCATGCTGAGCGCCAGCACCATGCTGGTGCAGTGGGAGCCCCCCGAGGAGCCCAACGGACAGGTGAGGGGCTACCGCGTGTACTACAGCGCCGACATGACGGCGCCGCTCAGCGCCTGGCAGAAGCACAACACGGACGACAGCCGCCTCACCACCATCTCCAGCCTCACCACCGACATCACCTACAGCCTGAGGGTGCTGGGCTTCACCTCGGTGGGGGACGGCCCGCCGTCAGAGGTGCTGCAGGTCAAGACGCAGCAGGGAGGTGAGTGTGTGTGGGGTGTATGCTTGTGTGTTTGTGTGTATGTAGGGGTGTGTGTGTGTGTGTGTTAGGGGTGCACGATATTGATCAAATGTGATATTGCGATATTGATCATGAAAATTGCATTATCGATATTAATTTCAATATTTTAAAATCACAAAGGTTATGGGAAAAGGCATTAAAATATATTCATAACATATGAA
>JAODOY010002423.1:0-12166 GCA_025399855.1 Forbesichthys papilliferus
GTGATGGTCTGGGGCTGCTTTGGTGCTGGTAAAGTGGGAGATTTGTACAAGGTAAAGGGGATTTTGAATAAGGAAGGCTATCACTCCATTTTACAATGCCATGCCATACCCTGTGGACAGCGCTTGATTGGTGCCAATTTCCTCCTACAACAGGACAATGACCCAAAGCACACCTCCAAACTATGCAAGAACTTTTTAGGAAGGAAGCAGTCAGCTGGTATTCTGTCTGTAATGGAGTGGCCATTGCAGTCACCAGATCTCAACCCTATTGAGCTGTTTGACTGTATGGTACGTGAGAAGTGCCCATCAAGCCAATCCAACTTGTGGGAGGTGCTTCAGAAAGCGTGGGGTGAACTTTCTTCATATTACCTCAGCAAATTGACAGCTAGAATACCAAAGGTCTGCAAGGCTGTAATTGCTGCAAATGGAGGATACTTTGACGAAAGCAAAGTTTGAAGGACAAAATTATTATTTCAAATAAAAATGATTATTTCTAGCCTGGTCAATGTCTTGACTATATTTTCTATTCATTTTGCTACTCATTTGAGGAAAGAATGTGTGAGTTTTCATAGAAAACATTAAATTGTCTGGGTAACCCCAAACTTTTGAACGGTAGTGTATATAAAAATATATTTGAAAAAATGTTCAATATTTTCATCGTCTGAAAACCATGGATATTTACTAGTTTAGTGGTTAATGATGAGTGTGGTTGTAGTCTTGTTAATGTTACAAGGCATATACATGATGCATTTGGTGGGCAACAAGGGTTTTAACGTGTTAAAACATATTAAAGGGCACATTCCATGAAAACTAAGTGTTTCTAGTTGTTTTTGTATGAGGTAAATTACACATAGGCAGAAATGTTTATTTATGTAATCTTTATTAGATAGTGCAGATAACATATGGTACATTTCTTGTGTTTAACATTATGTATTGAACATAGATAGGTGGCATTCTGGACTGGCTCTGGTGGTCATTAGTGGCCCTGAAAGAGAAATGTGATTATATCTCAGATGTTATTTGGTCAATTGAAATGTGTTCTGTTTAATTGTAAGAACATCTGTAAGATTAATTGTGGGCTAGCACATTCATGTGGCAAATAGTATTTAGTTGTTTTATAAACATTTACCTGTATTGTTCTATCTGCTCCAGGGTGTTCGGCCAAAAGAGTCCCCGGTAGATGGGACACAAATATAAAGGTTTGGGGACCAACCAAGGACCAAGTGGTCGGATAGGGGAGAGGGGTTAGTAGTTCTGGGGTTACTGGATATTAATTGGAAGTATGTTTGGTTGTGGACAGCGTGTGTGTGTGTCTGTGTGTCATATTAGGAATGGCATATGGTTAATGTGCAATATGTTGTTATGCACTGTTAAACCCTATGAATGGAACAACCCAATCAATGACTCAGTATAAAGGGGTTTTAGAAATGTTTGGGGAGGGGTTGGCTGTGTTGCCATCATGCTGCCATTGTTGTGTCGAGGCTTATAGATGTAATAAAATTGTTTCTATTGTTTGGTAAATCTTGCCCTGGCCTTGATTTGTTACTGCATTCTCCAGCCGCTAAATGGTCATTTTAACAAGTAAACAAACCGTAAGTAAATGTTTAATGTTCAACATTTGCAGATGACCAAATCTGTAAATCTAGTTTTTTTATACAGTAACTGGTAAGCCACCATAGCTTAAACACATCAAGTCTGCAGGACATGCATATTATCAAGATTGATGCACTGTACACATCAATACCTAAATTAGATTAATATAGGCTATTGTTCAGAAACAGTAAATGGATTTGAAATGGGATGCTTAAATACTTGTGTGTTGATTTACTTAACACAAACATTGCTCATTGATAAAAACGCACTTGCGTGTCATATCAAAATTGTATCCCCTACCGGAAACTGATTGCCGTTTTAGGCACCGCGAGTAATAATGCTTTATCTGGGTCAGTGATCAGTCACATCATACAAAACATTTAACGGTATGTTTGTGATAATAAACAAAGACATATTCTATCTTGAACTGTTACTTTGTGTTGTTGCTAGCAGTTAGCCACCTATCTATCATAACCCTGTAGCAATAAGCCGTTTAGTGTTATGTAACCCTTCATTCATTAGTTAATACGTGCTTAGTAAATACATGGCTGTTATAAAAACGTACCACGCATGTTCCTTAAGAGGGCTGTGTTTATGTGGTTGACACAAACAACAATGAACTACATTCTGCCGCCTGTATACTTTACTGTAGTCTGGAAAGATGCAGGCTAATAAATCAATACAATTGGACTGCAGCACAATTTGAGGTGCACATCTTATTTTCCAAATCACTTGTGAAAATATTCATACTTATGTGAGGATATTCATTATCAATTCTCAATTCATTATCACGATAATGGCCATTCTCGGTATGATTGTCAGTATTTTCATCGCAATAAACGATATCTCATCCCTACTTGTGACAGTGCTAACAGCCAATAGTAGTAGTAGTAGTAGTAGTAGTAGTAGTAATAATAATAATAATAATAATAATAATAATAATAATCTTTATTTATATAGCACTTTTCATACAGAATTGCAGATCAAAGTGCTTTACAGAGATGGAATACTGTTCACTAGTTGTGCTTCCCATTAGGGCTGTCGCGGTGAAGAAAATGTACTTGCGGTGATTAATTTGTTTTTGTTTTGAATGGTCAAGTTTGTTGCGCAGAGCTTCCGAAATAGTGTGATTCTGGGGCATTTATATGTGATATCAGTACGTGGTGAGACAATTGTGCAACATCATATGCTTTCTACCAATTTAGTAGGCCTACTGGTAATCACGTGTAACTTTGTCCAGCAGATGTTGGGCCAAAATATCAGCTGGAAAATATGACTAATTCATTATTAAATTAAGCATATTAAATAAAGAATATTAAAGAGCGCAAGATCAAAAGCCTATGGCGCACCAAGCGTAGCCTACGGTACACCGACTTGATTTAGGTAGCATATAGACAGAAAGAAGTGATGGCACAGTTTCGGTTTAACAACCCGAAAGATTAGGGGACAACATATTTCATTTTCTTTCCCACACGAAATCCAGATATGTCCCAAAAGAATCAATCGAGTATGTCTGCGATGCATGATGCGCTTCCCAGACTAAGTACAACTAAACTGTAGTAAACTGCTATAAAGCTTAACGTTTGAGTGTCGTAAATACATACCCTCCCAAAGGCTACATGGATGTATTATTATAAGACACTACAACCGACTAATATGGGGCTGGGGGAATTTGTGCTTAGATAGCACACACGCCCTAGATCAAACGTAATATTTGATGGGCTAGCCTCATAAAAAATTTTTTTTAAACATTGCAGTTTGCGGTACTGGCGGTTGCTTTCCACGGCCTGCTGTTAGGTTAGCAACATCGCGGTATTGCAATTTTGCGGGTATCGCGACAGCCCTACTTCCCATAAACAAATACAGAAATACAGAGAAAAACCTTAATAAAAATTGTTAAAGGACTCAGATTTAAAAATGATATAAAATAAATTAAAACCAGGTGCATAAAGGAATAAAATAAATATACATAACATTAAACTGAAATGACATACGTTACTAAAAATGGTTAAAAGAATCAGATGATAGAAAAGAGAAAATATTGCTGCAAGCGGCGATCATCAAGCAGAAACGCAGCAGTCGCATCAACTGTTCTGTCGAAGCGGTTCAGCATCCTCAACAAGATAAATAAGATGTGGAATTATACCAATGTTAAACACAGAGGAATGGACCACACAATGCAAACTTTGTAGAGTAAAATGTTTTTCAGATCCAACAATATCTAAGACTGCCATGGATTTGAAGATAATGGAGTTTTACATTTAGCGGACAGAAATCCTGTTCAACTCCCATATCCGGTTAAGCCAGACAAACCCATATCCTGACCTACCCAGCACACATGAACTACAAAACAATCGGAGCTATACAACACATTTTTACTGATTGTTTATTTGTCAATATTCCATCAAATCCAAAAGCAAGTGTTATCAAAAGCAACTAATATAATGTTCTTTACTTTTCCATGGTAATTATTTTCTAGCTGCAATTATCAAAATGACTAACATTACATTGGTGGTGTCATTGCTTCAGCCAAAAGGTTTTTTGTTAATGAAATGTCTTCTGCTGCCATCTTCTGGGCTATTTGTGCTAATATATCAAATCACTAAAATGAGACAAAACGTAAATCTGCGCCCCCTTGTGGACAATCTCTTTCTAATAAGGTTCTCGAATTAATTTTGTTTATAGCGCCCCCTATGGACGGAATTTTAACAAATTGTAGGAACTTCCACAGAATCTGGGATGAATTAGGTATTTAAAATTTCATAGATTTTGATTTTTTACATATCAGAAGATATTGGCAGTAGAGTCAATATGGGCAACGCCTTACAAGTTCATTGGCTCATAACCATCCATCCATCTTCTCCCGCTTATCCGGAGTCGGGTTGCGGCGGCAGCAGCTTCAGCAAGGGACCCAAACTTCCCTTTGCCAAGCAACATCATCAAGCTCTGACTGGGGGATCCTGAGACGTTCCCAGGCCAGTTTAGAGATATAATCTCTCCACCTGGTCCTGGGTCTTCCCCGACACCTCTTCCCAGCTGGACATGCCTAGAACACCTCCCAAGGACGGCGCCCAGAAGGCATCCTTACTAGATGCCCGTACCACCTCAACTGGCTCCTTTCGAAGCAAAGCAGCAGCGGCTCTACTCCGAGTTCCTCACGGATAGCTGAGCTTCTCACCCTATCTCTAAGGGAGACGCCAATCACCCTTATGAGAAAACCCATTCCAGCCGTTTGTACCCGTGATCTTGTTCTTTCGGTCATGACCCACCCTTCATGACTATAGGTGAGGGTAGGAACGAAAATTGCCCAGAAGATCGAGAGCTTTTCCTTCCGGCTCAGCTCTCTTTTCGTCACGGTGCGGTGAAGTGATTGCAATACCACTCCCGCTGCTCCAATTCTCCGGCCAATGTCCCCTCACTCGCGAACAAGACCCCGAGGTATTTGAACTCCTTCACTTGGGGTACGGACTCATTCCCCACCCGGAGTAGGCACTCCATCGGTTTCCTGCTGAGAACCATGGCCTCAGATTTTGCGGTACCAGTCCTCATCCCAGCCGCTTCACACTCGGCTGCGAACCGATCCAGTGAGTGCTGGAGGTCACAGACCGATGATGCCATCAGGACCACATCATCTGCAAAAAGCGGTGATGAGATCCCCAGGTCACCGAACCGCAACCCCTCCCCACCACAACTATGCCTCGATATCCAGTCTATGAATATCACAAACAGGATTGGTGATATAGCGCAGCCCTGGCAGAGACCAAGCCCCACCCGAAACGAGTACGATTTACTGCCGAGAATCCGTACACAGCTCACGCTTCGGGCATACAGGGATTGGATTTCCTTTACAAGGGACCCCTCACCCCATACTCATACAGCACCTCCCACACAGGTTCAACAAAATAATAACATAAAAATTATTTAACCAATCAAAATTATTTATACAACTTTTTAACAGCATGGTGTGGAGATGAAGCACGCCGAATTTCATGTTAATCGGGTGAAGTTTCTCAGACGAGTTCGTTTTCACACCCATTTCAGGAAATTTAAATGGCGGGAAAGTTTGGCTGTGGAAGATGAGGGTTATGAGCCCATTTTATTTGGGACATTATAAAGAATTAAAAGGAAACAATACGTTTTGTTCTGACCTATGCGGTTGCTGAGATATCAGCAAATATGCAAATGTGCTTATTATAGCGCCCCTTGTGGCCAACATGTTTCAAATTTAAATTGTGCATTTCCTGTGCCACACTTAAGCATATAAAGTTTTAAGACTATCAACCATTCCCACTTGCAAATATTGACTGCTGAAATCTGGCCAATTGGCACTTGAGGACATGTAGTCACATTGGGCCATGTATAAGTGTGCCAAATTTCAGATTTTTTGCTAAAACAGTTCTTAAGATATTGACATCTGTCCGTTGTAGCGCCCCTATTGATGAAATGTAACAAAATGTTGTTTGCTTCAAAAGTATGTCGTTATTATTATGCTCTTCAAGTTTAGTCGAGGAAATAATAAAATATAGGCCAAAGAATAATTTTGTGCCACGCCTTCAAAGTTGATTGGTGCACAACTTTAAAACGGAATGTCAGATCAAAATTCTTTATACAATATTTTATCATAATGGTCTGTAGATGATTTATACCAAATTTCGTTAGAATTGGACGAATGGCCTTAAACTAGTTTATTTTGCATGAACTTTTTTATTTTCTCTCAAAATGGCGGAAACATTTTCCATATGCAAATAGGTGGGAATGGGCCCATTTGAGTCGGGAGCATTCATGGAATATGGGGAACTAAAACGTTTTTTAATAACCCATATGGTTCTCATATATATATATATATATATATATATATATACAGACAAGATGTAAATGTGGGAGATCTTTACCGGGGGTTGGGACATATCTACCAAGTTTGGTGGCTGTAGTGTGTATAGGTAGTGTTGCCCATGCAGCTGCTTGGACCCCTAATTAAAACCTTTTTGTTGCTATGTCAGACAGAACGTCAGCACCATGAGTATAGTGCCATGCTAATCTGGTGGAGGAAGTGCATATTCCAGTAGCAGTTTAGTTATCACTACATGTCTTTTATGGATGGTTAAATTCCCTTGTACCCACTAAACTAATCGTAATCAACAGTATCACTTCATAAATGTACACAAATATGCATCCCACGTGACCTATAAACTATACATGATGACATAATACCATGTTTTGTGCAAACAAACACATACATACATACTCTTATGGTGGTGGCTTGTAGCCTGGCTCTGCATGACTATTCCTCTCAGCTAAAACAATTTTCGTTGAGATTACAGTCTGAAAACTCTATTGTTAGATCTCTCTTGTGACGAAAGACTCTGCGAACTAGGACTGATACGGGCCTTGCCATAACACCATTCCACCCCATGAGTATGCCAAGAACAGACCCTACTATACCACTAGGAGACTCTATACCAATTGATTCTATTGAAATAAACATTTGACCCTGTGTCTCTCCATTCTGTCATAATATCATGGTAGTGTTTTCCCGCTATGCGCCACTCCTTCGGAATTTAATGAAATGTCATTAAGTCGCTACAATGCGTTGCACAGCCCAGTATTATAATAACAAGCACAGTGCGAGTAGCCTACTGCATTTTCTCAGGCAGTGACAAACAGAGCAGATGACAGCAACATTACCACAGTACTAAAAAAAGTTAATTTAATGAAGTAGTCAGTTGCTGCCCAAAACGGCAGTGCTCTCATGCAAATTTTACCTTATCTAAACATTAGCTTCCAAGGCACCAAATAAATCGAATGCACCCCTGCTACCCACCGGACTTTCATTCAGTAAGCTAATAACTCTCTCACTTCAACTGTTGACTGTTGGTTATTTGTGTTGTTGGTTCATGTTTGTGTTGTTGGTTCATGTGCCAATCCTCTTTTACAGCGCAACAATACAACAACTGTAACGAATAGCTTCTCTGTGCGTGTTTATTGTTCTGCTTGTGGTTCAGCGTTTAGGTTCATTCTTCTATGTCTACGGTTGTAGACTAGTACTGGGCTACTCTATTGGTACTCAAATTGTCTTTCAAGCTAATGTATAAATTCAATGTTATGCTATAGGAAGGCTAACGTTAGCTTGGTGAATCACATAGCCCGGTAACTTTAATAAACGTTAAGTAAAATAGCCTAATTGCCAACAATGTAAGACATGGATCGAGAGGCTCAAAGTTTAATGTTTTGAATGTGCATTACGTTTGTAATAAGAATAGAAATCCTACTGAAACACAGGCTATGAGCTATTAAAAGTACAGGGGTTTATACATTAATTTAAACGTATTAATGTAGCATTGACATGAATAGGTGCCTGCAGTGCCACATTTAAAGTTGTTACCGCTCCAAACAAAAAGCATGGGAAGGACAGAAGGGTAACTTATCATGTATGTGTGTTTTGGGGTATTGAGAAGTTAACCTACAGCAGGGCTCCAGACTGCGACCAGTCAGTCGCATTATGCAACTATTGCGACTGAATTTTATAAGTAGTCACACCAGTGCGACTTGTGGGCTGCCGCTTTACAATTACAGTTTTAAGCAACACTGTCCGCTCCACTACAGCACCCAAAAGAACAATTTCAAATGAACGGTCCTCCCTCTCCACAACAGAGCAAGTAGCCTACATAATTTTATTCTCAGAGTCAGGCAGGTGGAGGATTACGACCCATAATAAAAGGTAGATGTAACAAGCAAACATAAAATTAGATCGATTTACAGTTTAAACATGAGCAATGTTCTCCATTGATGCTAATGGCTCTAAAGTCAGTACGGTAAAGGTAGAAGAAAATTGGATATTTAACAGATATTGGCTTGCCGGAGTGTCCGCCACTGACATGGGACATATGTCATTCTGTTCAGCTCAGTCTTTTCTACAAGGCACACATTCAATAAAATAGCCAACGATGTAAGACATGCAATGTTTTGAATGTGGGGATGTTTTTCAGCGGCAGCAACTGGGAGACTATTCAGGATTGAAGGAAAGATTAATGGAGCAATGTACAGAGACATCCTTGATCAAAACCTGCTCCACGGCACTCTGGACTTCAGACTTGGAAGAAGGTTAATCTTCCAACAGGAACGCCCCAAAGCACACAGCAAAGATAAAAGGAGTGGGTTCGGGACAACTCTGTGAATGTTCTAGAGTGACCCAGCCAGTGCCCAGACTTGAACATCTCTGGAGAGATCTGAAAATGGCTGTGCACAAATGCTCCCCATCCAACCTGGGGGAGCTTGAGGTCCTGCAAAGACAAATGGGAGAAACTGCCCAAAAGTAGGTGTGCCAAGCTTGTAGCATTATATTAAAAAATTCTTGAGGCTGTAATTGCTGCCAAAGGTGCTTTAACAAAGTATTGACCAAAGACTGTGAATACTTATGTACATGTGATTTTTATTTTTTATATAAAATTTCAAACCAACTTTTTTCACTTTGATACTATGGGTTATAGTTAGATGAATTTTGAAGAAAAATAAAA
Organism: Forbesichthys papilliferus; assembly: GCA_025399855.1. NCBI lineage: Eukaryota > Metazoa > Chordata > Actinopteri > Percopsiformes > Amblyopsidae > Forbesichthys > Forbesichthys papilliferus. Next base: position 9,108 of record JAODOY010002423.1, read on the forward strand.
TTGCACCATACACTCACAACGTGAATGCTTACAACATAAAAAGGCGACATGTCTGTATTTTAATCGCGTCAAGGTTGATTTTGTATCACTTGTGAACTTGAATGAGAGCAGAGACGAGAAGAGACAAGCTTGTTAGTGAACGGTTAAAACACTGCAAATAAGTTAATAATGTAAATGAGGTTGTATTTCAGTCTATTAAAATTTCAGATTAAGTTACACGTTTTCCTGATGCTTACTAGGCCTACTTACTACCCATGCTCTTCAAATACACATAACACTGTCCTGTATATTTGAACAATTTTCTCAGTGACAGAAATAGCGTACTTTACAGAAGGCAAACTAATCGCAAGTGGCTGTGATGGTCAGTAAATAAAACTATGAGGCTTACTGCCTTTGCCTGGTATAAAGGACTTGTTATAAGCCATTGTTTACAATGTCTGAATAAAATACATCTGGATTCCCCATTCTATCTGGTGAGAAGATCATCACGGACAATGACAGATTCCTTTTTATAATTTTATATAAGGAAGAATCCAGAAAGTACAAGGCAAGGAGTTTAAATTGCAGTAGTTTTGGGAGTGGAATTAAGTTAGGCTGCCTATAGGCTAATTATTGTCCTTAAAAAAGTTTTGTTGATCTGCCTCGATGCGCTACGCTTATGAAATGCTCCAGGTAGAAGTTGGGGTCTTGAAGAGATGGAACAAACCCACCTCAAGAGCCAGAATGCACCAATATATAGAAACAGAAGGTTTTAGAATGCACACCTTGCTACATAAGATGTTAATGAAGTTGTCTGTCACACATTATGTAGTCTGTTCTGCTCTGATAAATGTTATGTGACACCACCTGAGCTGCCGTGTTATGAGCCATTGGCGTAAGTCTAATTTAGATTTACGTCTGTCGCGATTGATACCAACGGTGGTTACAGTAATAACAGCAGCGTTTCTCAGTAGATGCTTCCCGTTTTTTGATATGCGTGGGATTGTCACATATGTCTGGGTCCCAACAAAGGGGCTTATAAGTTTTATTTGTTTCCCTCAAGCTACTGAAACTGTAAAATAAAATCGCAATATCAGTCCATGCTGTATAGTATGCCTATACTGTATTGTACCGTATATCCATGATGGATGTTGGATTGTTATATTCTCAATTAGCTGTCGGTGGCACTGTGGCTGCATCTACTGGGCTACTGCAGTATTGCTGCTGAAGAAGAATTGTTAAACTGAACAAATGTGCTTTTCAAGTAATATGTGTGGACAAGGTAACACGGGGTAAGTTTAGCTAGTTCACTGGAATCATTTGTATGTATAGACTACACTTATAATCTACCAATGTATGCGAACTAACATCTCACTTAAATTGTAGCATAGTTTTTCACGCAGTCAGGTCCCTTGCCAAAATGTTAACTGTCTTCACTTGCCTAACTACACTACATACTTAAGATATTGTGCAGTTACAAAAGTTTTTGTAAACTGGCTAACTTGATGAATATTAAGTAATTAATTTCATATTATATTGCTTTGGTATATTTAAATAGTAGTTAAAGTGAAGTGACATTCATAAAATATAATGGACGCTTAGTTTCAAATGAAAGTAGAGGTTAAAATAGTACTGTAACCTACCAGTATAGGCAGGTAGGGTCAGATCTGGAAGAAAGTGTTTTTTATGATTTATACTAGGGAAAATATATATTTATATTTATAATTTAAAAAAAGGACACAAAATGTATTGCTACTAATTTGTCAAGAAAAAGTCAAGTGCAATGATTGACCTAATCACTTATGTAAAAGTTTACACTCATTTTTTCCTGTTGACTTTATTAACAACTAACAAAAACTGCAACATCAGAGCTATTGTATATATATTTCAGGATCATAATTATATTCAATCCATATTTAGATGAACCCAAGGATTTCACCCTGATGTGACCCTGATCTGACCTCTGATGAAGAGAAAGAGGATAAAGATCTGACTGAAGATGCAGCAGTAATTTCTGTTAATACATAAAGTTGCAAACGGTTAAGTAGTAAACTGTATGTAATATACACTGCTCAAAAAAATAAAGGGAATACTAAGATAACACATCCTAGATTTGAATGAATGAACTAATCGTATGAAATACTTTCATCTTTACATAGTTGAATGTGATGACAACAAAATCACACAAATTATCAATGAAAATCAAATGTATCAACCCATTGAGGTCTGGATATGGAATCACACTCAAAATCAAAGTGGAAAACCACACAACAGGCTGATCCAACTTTGATGTAATGTCCTTAAAACAAGTCAAAATGAGGCTCAGTAGTGTGTGTGGCATCCACATGCCCGTATGACCTCCCTACAATGCCTGGGTATGCTCCTGATGAGGTGGCGGATGGTCTCCTGAGGGAGGTCCTCCCAGACCTGAACTAAAGCATCCACCAACTCCTGGAAAGTCTGTGGTGCAACGTGGAATTGGTGGATGAAGTGAGACATGGTGTCCCATATGTGCTAAATCAGATTCAGGTCTGGGGAACGGGCCAGTCCATAGCATCAATTCCTTCCTCTTGCAGGAACTGCTGACACACTCCAGCCACATGAGATCTAGCATTGTCTTGCATTAGGAGGAACCCAGGGCCAACCGCACCAGCATATGGTCTCACAAGGGGTCAGAGGATCTCATCTCGGTACCTAATGGCAGTCAGGCTACCACTGGCGAGCACACAGAGGGCTGTGCGGCCCCCCAAAGAAAGGCAGCAGAATGTTCTCCACGACATCTCCAGACCCTGTCACGTCTGTCACATATATTGGTGTTCTCTGGCAAATACCACACGTACTGCACGGTGTTGGGCTGAAAGCACAAACCCCCATCTGTGGACGTCGGACCCTCATGGAATCTGTTTCTGATCGTTTAAGTGAACACATGCACATTTGTGGCCTGCTGGAGGTCATTTTGTAGGGCTCTGGCAGTGCTCCTCCTGCTCCTCCTTGCACAAAAGTGGAGGTAGCGGTCCTGCTGCTGGGTTGTTGCCCTCCTACGGCCTCCTCCACGTCTCCTGATGTACTGGCCTGTCTCC
>JAODOY010002424.1:0-12166 GCA_025399855.1 Forbesichthys papilliferus
TGACGTAGTGTGAAGCACTTTGTGTTACATGAATTTGTATGAAAGGTGCTATATAAATAAAGATTGATTGATTGATTGATTGATATTAGTTGTAACATAACTACTGTATAGCGTTTTATATGATTGGCAATGCATCCACAGGGAATACACATGCAGAACCACATGCTCTGATATCTATTTCCTAAGGAGTTGTGAATGTCTTTAGTACAGTACAGTACATGTTTACCATATATGCTGATATACTATACAAACACACATCTGTTTCTGATATGATATTGGTTGCTTACAATTACAAGTGTACCACATGTAAGTTGCTTTGGATAAAAGCGTCATGGCGTAAATGTAAATGTAGTTGGTCTACAAATGATGTATACAAAGCATACACTGGTGCAGGCATGCTGTGCAGTACTGCAGGAGTTCCTAAACTTTATATCTTGCGACCCCCAAAATAAGTGCCAGAGACTCAGGACACCCCCGCTATCCCCAGAGGTGGTAGAAGCATTTACAGCCATAATATTATTTTATAGTATTGTATTATTGTCTAGAATACATCAAATGAATGTATATACGCAAGTGTCTTTTTTTTTATTTCTTTTTTACTACTGGTAACTATAGCAATATATGCTATACCATGCTAACAATATATATGCTATATCTAATCATTTTCAAATTTTGTTTCAATTCAGAAAATCATCTTGTGACCCCGTCCTCTGTCTCTGGTGACCCCCACTTTGAGAAGCACTGCTGCACAGGGTAACCATAGTGCGCAGTAGCAACGCTACCTGAGTTGGGGACAATGAGATGTCCTCCCTGGTTGTTGAACGAGCCGTGAGCGGTGCAGGAGGGGTCTCGCGTCCGGGCCAGGCTCTGGTTGCGAAGGTTCATGGTGTCACTGTTGTCCAGTAGAGACTGGGTTACCTGGATGTCCCCGGACCAACCGTAAAACAGCACCGTTACAGTTTATATTGACTGTGTTTTATTCTGCGCTACAAAACACATATAAAAGCTAGGCTAGCTTAGCTCAGCAGGCTGCAGGATTGAGCCAACACCGCAAGCAGATACATAATAGCTTAGCATGCAAGCGGTTCCGACGTGAAATTCCACAGAAGTTGGGATCCAGCTACTCCAGCCACTGGTGCATTACCGCCACCTACTGTCTACATGGCCCATTACCACCACCTACTCTAGAATGTATTGGGATGGGTTGTCAGTCAGTCAGTAGTCAGTATTTTGCTGACTGTTTGGGGGCCATTAAAGTTACTAAAGAAGGAGGTGGTGGTGGTGGGGATAACGGGGGCAATGCCTGGTAAAGTGGAGTGACATAGTTAAAAGTCCCAGTGCGTTAACTGGAATTTTGGCACTTATGGAATGCCTCTTGTCCAATCAGATCACTTGGTCGGAACTAATGTATAGAATAACACATGTAACACTGTTAACAGCCAGGAGACTTGTAGGCTTTTAGCTATGCTAGCAGACGTCTGATGCAGAAGGCCTGAAGACGACCGCTCACCTTAGGGGACAGTTTGGATGTGAAATCCCCTCCCAGATCATCCTGCGGAGTCACCAGACCGGAGGAGTTGTAGACCTTGATCTTCAGGTTGGGCAGAGGGTCTAGCAGCGGGGAGTTGGTCATGGGGATCTTGTCCGAGACGTCGTGGAGAGCATACACCGGTCCGCGATACATGGCGGCGGCATTGGTCAGGTCGGGAGGAGCTGTCAGAAGATCCGCTAGAGAATAAGTTACAGTTGCTTAGAGGTGAACATCCTCCTGCTCAGAAGTGAAGTGGTTCATGAGTTTTTATAGATCACGTTAATCTTGTACAGTAGCTACTGTATTTGCTTGCTGTTTTGTACTTTTGAACTAAGTTTTGTACTTGAAATGAATGCTGTGATATTATGTATGTGAAGCTATTTGAAAGAACAAAAGAAACATTCTTCCTTGCCCACACAATCAAGAAGCGTATAAACATAATGTAGACCGTGTAACTTCGCTAATGGCTTTGTTTAAACCTGCTAACACCTTAGCTGTCTATGCTGTGATATTTATAGCTTCCTTCCCCCAGAAATGTACTATTTATATTACATTATTTAAAATACTATGGAGGATGAAAACTGCTAGTTGAATCATTATGTCTTTCCATATAGTGTGAATATTAGCATGTACATGACAGGTTCAGCATACAGTGCACCCCCAGGTTATTATATATAATGCACATAACTGTTCTAAATGTTCTCTTATATATCATTCTAACTTTGCAAGCAAATGCATTACTGATAAACCAAGGCTTTGGAATACAGGAGGGTGGTGTACGCAATTATGTCCTGTAAACAGACCGGTAGATGACAAATTCTTGTTTAGATTTTAGATTGACATCTGATGCTAGTAATCTAGATGCTAGTAAGCCAGATATGGTAAGCTTGTAAAAACAAAACTGTCAACTTGTTTATTATTGTCAACAAAAATACATTCATGGGAATTTTATTTTTTTATTCTATTTATTATGGACATTTTGTATGCATTCCATTGACCTTTGGTCTGGGAATACAAACTGTGTTAACACCTATCTGTCATACCACAGAATGCACTGCAACCCATGGTAATGTCCTGACATTTGCATGTCACAGTGCATGCACCCTATATAACAATAACACACACTTGACCACCACACACACACACACATACACAGCATACTAATGGCATTCACACACGCATGCACACAAACAGAATCACATAACTATTGATTAGATTGTGACTAAGTGGATAGATAAGCAGCCTATTTCTCTGTTGCCCACTCATCGTGGAAAGGTTAATGTTAGCCATGGGCTAGCTCTAGAGAGTAAGGTGATTGCTAAATAGATTAGCGTGGCCCGCTAATCAATGCACATTTCACAACCTGCAAGCACATAGCTTATGCCCATGGAATGTTAAAATGACTTTATCCAACTTTACAAGGATATTCTCTATACATGATATTGAAGGTGGAGGTGCTTTTGTTGTCACATACACATACATGTAGCCAAATTCATGCTCTGCATTTAACCCGTCCCTCAAGGGAGCAGTGGGCAGCCGCTGTGCAGCGCCCGGGGACCAACTCCAGTTTGGAGCCAGTGTCTCTGGTCAGATGGCACTGACTGGAGAGTGAACCTAACCTTTTAGATAGTGGGGGAAACTCATAAATACACTGGGAGAACATGCAAACTCCACACAGAAAGGCTGGGACGACTGGGGTTCAAACCCGGGACCAGCGCTATCCACTCAATCCAAACACTTTTTCATTGAGGGCTTTCAGACGGCTATTATCTATTTATGGCATTCTGGCAACCCGTTCTGTGTGATCCGGTGTTATAAATCCTGTTACTACTAACAACACAAACAAAATGGTGCAGACCGCACCACACAACACTATATCCCAGACTTGGAAATGCATGTCAAGTGTAAGGAGGGGTGGAGCTTCTAAGAGCACGCCATGGCATTGAAGATATTTTAATTGTTTTGATCAAAATCAAATATCAAATATCAAAAATCCTTCTCCAAAATCTCTGACTCCATCTTTTAACATAAACGATTAAACTTGCATTTGTCTATAAGATGTACAGTATAATAACAACGGGAAGTGTTTTGTCTAAATGTGCTATTCAGTTGGGAGTCCCGTGAAAGGACTGCAGTTTATTGGATGACTTTTACCGTTAGTCGAGACGAACACATTCTCATTCTGATGTAAATCACTGCTGTGCTCGGGTAATATGCATGTAATGTAAACAATGCCCTGCCCAAAGAAATAGGTTTTTAAATATTTAAGACAACACATAGCCAGCTAGATTGTTTAGTCATTAGATTGTATTCCTTTCTGCTTGACTGCAGAACTATTACTAGAAATACATATTTTACATTTCTTCTCACCATGTTAGGAGGTTTACGAGGTTTGCACCCCTTCACACCCCAAACACTTTGCTCCACCCATCCACCCATCCACCCATCCATCCATCCATCCATCCATCCACCCACCTATCCACCCATCCATCCATCCACCCATCTGCTCCTCATTCTCTCTTCAACCGCACTGTTTACCCTTAAAGGCAACTGCTATTCCTGCCAAATTATCGCCCTGCTGAAATTTAATTAACAAGTAGCGGAATGCAGAATGCCATGGAGGGAGGGGGCGGGGGAAAGGGAGAGAGAGAGAGAGATAGATAGATAGAGAGAGGGTGGAGAAATACATTAGATAATAAAAGAATAAAAAACACAGTGAGAAAAAGAGATGGTTGTGTGTGCGTGCGTGAGTGTGTGTGTGCGTGTGTGCGTGCGTGGGTGGGGGGGTGGGGGTGCAACATGACATGACTGTAGAGACAGCTGGAGGAACATAATTCTTCATTAATAGGAAGCAGAGAAGATGGCCGATCAGCAAAGAGTGACAAGCATCTTAATGTTTTGCTGATGAAATGTCACCAGGCCCTCACATATCCAGACAGCGATATGCATACACGCACACACACACACACACACAGACACACACACACACACACACACACACACACACACACACAAACACCACTCCACTCACGTTGAACAAATTGGATTCTATCCTCTCCTCCACTTTTCTATTTGACTTCACACACTCGTCTGAATTTTAATCCTGCTCTCGTCACCAAACAACTATGTTGCTTATAGCGGGCTTCTTAAACTTCTTCACATCCAACCCACAACAGTCACATTGCAATAACATTACTGTAAAATACAGTATAAACAACCACAATCAACATTCAATATAGTGTGTACCCATTTTTAACGATTTTTGTATGCAGTGTTAAGTTGACACGCCAGCTGGGTTGTTCACACGGAACTATCTGGGGAGCATCCGTTGAAACTGTTTCTAAAGGGCAGGCGCTTTCAAAAACATATTTGCAGGTGATTGGATGAACCTGTTAACCAGCGGAGTCAGTTCAACTCTTGCTGACTCCAGTTGGAAGTAGGGTGAAAACATATTTTCCCTTAAGAAAAGCCGTTAGTGCCAATCTCTGCTCTTCTAATACATTCTAATAGAAGTGATACTCTTGTATAGCACTATATTAACCACTTTAGGGCCCGCCATTGCTGTTTCGGAGACTTGTGCATTCGCTACCTGTCCACCTAAACCAAGCCTGTAGCGAGCATTATGATGCTGATTGGTTACACACTAGTTTTACAGGACTGAGGAAAAAAGAATATCAAGCTCTCCGGACTGATCCCCGTGGCAAAGTCAACCTGAAGTTATGTTTTCATGCATGTCCAAACCCAATCTTTGGTTATTGGTTAGTGCGTATTATTATCTTATCTGCAGTTCCAGACGCGTAAACTCTGTGTAACCTACTGCATGCAGCCCAGCGGAATAACTCGTATGAAACTTTATGTGTTCTGAAACAGAGATACAATGTCTCGTAATCAGGAATCTGTGTTTGTGTAGCATGCATGTGCACGAGCACATGCACGTGTGTGCGGTCCATTTGCCATCGATTGAGGGAATGGAGAGCCAGGAAGATGGGCAGGAGAGATTAAAATATGGCTCCTTGCTGGCAGGAGGACAGACAGAGTGGATGTGTCCTGGAGTCAGTGGTATAGAGAGAGAGAGAGAGAGAGAGAGAGAGAGAGAGAGAGAGAGAGAGAGAGAGAGAGAGAGAGGGGATGGCACTCTCATAGACCACAGGAGAGTCCCAGGTGGGAAAGTTGGTTTCTGAGAGAGACGGGGATAAATCAGAGTCAGTCCAGATTGACAGCCGGTCTGAGTATGCCAGTGGTAGACTGATGGCATCGACACTACAAAGCCATCACAGGGAAGAAGGCTGGACTTGTTCCCGAACAACTATGTTTTCTAGAGAGACAGTGGCAGACAGCTCACAGTGGACTAGCGGACCCACTGTAGATAATAAGAGAGTGGAATTACATCAGTTCTTGACACCACTCACAAATGTAGCAAGTGTGCATGTGGATCACTATGCACTTGTGTGCACAGCACGCCATCCATTCTCCCATTTGGCTCGGATTTAATTGGCAAAACACTAATTAAACACGTGATATGCATGAATACTAATAATACTATATGCTATGGCTGAAAAATCACAATCGCAAATATTTAACACGATTACTCATTAACATTGGGGAAAAAAACTATGGAACAGTGAAACAAATCAACAGTAAAAACATATTTCCTTTTGCCGTTGACCATTCACTTTCACGCTGAGAGCGTCGAAAGTGCACGTGTCATTCAGAACACAAGATAAAATAGTTACTAGTTTAATTTACATACTTTACTGGGCAAAACATAATCATTTTCTGATTGTTAGGAGCCGAAATTGAAATCCCAATTAAAATTCGGTTGATTTCACAAACCCAACATACCCAATAATATTTTACGAGCTAGTGGCAAATCATTCTTGTAGTAGAACACTGAAGAGGTGCAAACGTTGGAACCGTGACTCTGAAGGCCACAGCACGAAAGCATTTGTTATGCCCTTTCTTTTAACAGCAGCTGCTGCATTAGGCCAGCCACGCTGTTTTCACGGAGACAGAGCGAGCCGGCCGTGTCCTTGCCCTACAGCGCACTGCATTTATCTGCCATGAAAGCCAACGTCCACCACAAACAATTCAAACACAACCCAAGAAATAAAAATAAAACAGTAATTGCCTTCATATCGTGGAGGTTGAAATGAAGGTTAAAAGTACAGTGTTGATTTGTGTTTCAACTTTTTCATGTGATTTAATTCAGCGATATTTAAACAATGTTGACCTTGACTGAAACGGAATGCCCATCCTGCACCCTGCATCTCTGTGCTGAACATCTGATAGATATAACCCCGTAAGCTTGACAGCCCTTTCGGGAAGTGGTACTGTCGATTTTTATTGGCTATTAGTATTGTCACTCGCAAGTATGTGTCTTTAATTCTGGAATGTAATGCATAATTTACTCATTTTAATGTCCAGATATTTTAAGCAGGAACAAAAGCCTACTTATTTCACAGATTTACAAGACATGCAAACAGCCAGAGCTGTGGTTGCAAGTTCAACGTCCAACTTGGTCATTGAGTTACGTAGTTGGTCGTCGTGCATGTCAATCAAAATACCTCTCGTCAAGTAGGCGGGTCTTGACGCAGTTAGCCAGCGCCGTGTCCCAGATTTGACAGCGCGTGAGTAAATGCTGGCTCTGCGAGACTAATGCTGCATGGCAGGCACTTCTCCCCGAAGCTCAAATTGTCCTCTACACTTACCCTCATAGCCACATGCACTTTAATGCACTTTAGGCTATTCTGGACAGAAACGCGGGGCTCTGGTGGTGCTACAGCAAAGATCAAACAACGGAAGTGGCACATTTGCCGTACTGTAGCTTTTAACACGTCCAAAACAGCGTCTTGATTCCATGTCGGGTGGCCTCCCTCACCTGATCTGGCTGTTTTGATGTTGACTGACTGGAAGCCTCCGTTCAGCGCCGAGGTGTCGATGATGTCCGAGTCGAAGTCTCGGTGGGTCTTCCGATAGACGAAGAGCGCCACGATGACAGAGATGACCAGACACATGATGACGGCGATGACGATGCCCACATATAGAGCGACATCATCTGTACTGGGAGCAGCTACGGACCCAGGGAATGGAAGGGGGGGGGGCAGACATTGTTAGGTAAGAGCATTTTGGGTCTATTTGATGATATTCCAGAGAAAAGAGCATAGCATAGCACAAATGTGTTAGCTAGTGTATGCTGTGGGCTAACACATATGTGTTAGCTAGTGTATGCTGTGGGCTAACACATATGTGTTAGCTAGTGTATGCTGTGGGCTAACAAATCAACAATGATGGTTCTTCAGTGGTATGGAGATATTAAAAGAACAGCATAAATGTGTTTGTAATTGAAGCAAAATGTGTGTGTGATATCCTCCATTCAACCCTGAAGACAAATGCCCACCTCAGGTGCCATTTCAAGCAAACGTTTTAAAAAGCTGCTATAGCTGCTAAGAGAGAAAACGATAATATTGCCAGACAGTAAGTGAGATACAAAGATATATATTTTACAAACGGATGACACTGCATTTTAAAACGTAACATGCCTGTTAATTATTTTACAAGGCCTTAACATCCTTCTGCGGTGTCCCTGGATGCTTTAAAGTATTGTGGAGAACAATGGTGAATATTTAATTTGTGATCAGCCCTTACAGAGCCCTTACACAGCCCATAGCCAATTGATGAATAACATTTAATTCATAATATAATAATAGGAATGTAGAAGGTAGGGAGTGGAGGAAAAAACACTAGAAAGAGCAATGCCAGGGCGAGGGCACAGGAAAAAAGAAGAAGAAAAGAAACCAAGAAAACAGACAAAGGAGCGAAAAGGAGGTGAATCTGAAGTGGGAGAAATAGAAGCAGAATGAAAAAAGAAGAGGAGGAAAGAGAAGAAGCAAAGTGAAAGAGAAAAGAAAAACCGGGAGGAATCCACTCCAGCTTCAAAGCAGAAACACACACGAGCCCACAGTACACGTTCAACATGAAAGTCACAGTAGATGTTTTCCTTGCAGTTCAAACTCTCCGTGTATAATCATGGCCTCTGTAGCTATGGGATGGGTGATTTGTCTGCAGCTACAGTATTAACAAAACACAAAAGTATAGGAATGCTCTTTTTAATCCACCCTTAAAGTTGAGAGGCAGATACCAGGCTTTTAGCAGTAAGCACCCCTAGTCATTTGCTAAAGCTGTTGTCGCGTTGCTTTGCAATATACGTTTCAAAAAGCTTGAACTTGATTGAACTTGCATGAAAGAAAACCTTTCATGATGCAGACAAACGTCCAGAAACACATCCATTGTAATGCACACAAATATACATGGTCAGGAGAATGTAATTAATTAGCCTACCACATGAGGGAGCTATGAACTTTATTTCTCTCTGGAAAGTAGTCATGCTTGACACTGTAATGCTAAAAAGGGACATTTCCAGGCACGGTATTTTGCTATTTATGCACAGCAATGTTTTCATTGCTCGTGGGCTTGTGATCTTGCCCAACACATAACTGGCCCCTTTAGTGATTTAGACCTTATGCATGCCATATGAGGCATTGTTAAAGCTTTATCCCAAATAAACATAAGTCTTTTTAGGCCTAGCTTCATTTTGTTGCTGCGCACATCACGTTGAAAAAAGTGATATCGGGGAACTTATATTAACAGAAGGGATGCAGGATAATCCTTTGCTAAAACCATGGAAACACAACATTAGTTGGTGTAAAGTCAGTGTAAATCAGTTGTGTCCATATTAAAGCTAGAATTATAAGGTGAAGCGTAATGCAATATGATACGATATTACAGCATGTACTGTTCATGCCAGGTAACCTATAGTTGTTAGGGTTTGTCCATTCTCCCAATTGACAGGCCTTGGGTCCAATCCCTAGCATGCCTGGTCTATACTTGAGCAAAATGTTGAACTCCCTTGCAGTGCATGCATCTTAATATTAGTAATTGTACATCAGTTTTAATAAAAGTGCCTGCAAATTGCTAATAACCAAGTGAGAACCAGTGCTGATTATGTCATTTGATCTACTGTAGCATACCTGATTTGTTTCAACACACTCTAGGTGGCTTGAAAGGTGAATCATTTGGTTTGATATCATTGAACCAAATGCATAGCATTGATGTGAAAGACAAGCAATAGTCATGTCCTTATACTCTTTTCAGTAACCTATAAATGGTTATTCTGACCAAAAGAGGTTGAACTTCACTCCCACTGCCAGCAAATATATCACATAGGAGTGTTAAGGAGTCATATTAGGATTAGATTAATTAGAATTAAGATGTAATGTACAGTGCATAGTAGTAATAATTTAAAGCATTTAGATTTATTTTACCATTATAATGATACTGTACCACATATTACATTTGATTAAAATAGCAAACCAAATTAAACAACAACATTTTCTTCAAATTTAATTTGTCTTTTAGTGAAGCTGTAGCATCTGCACATCACCAGAAGTACACACACAAAAAAGACATTTAAGGAAATCAGGAATCTGACGAACATTTTCTTTTGATCAATATTCAAAAACATACTTCTAATGTGTACAAAGAATATTTATATATCTTCTGATACTGTAGGATTATATGGTATTAACATTTAGATGTATTATATTGAAATATAGCATAATTATTAATACATTTTACATATTACAAAAAACTGGAGTAACTTACATGACCCATGCCGGCAGGGATCTGATTTGTACATAAGTTTGACATATTCTTTCAGAAACAAATGGAAGTGAATTGCGACCCAGCCCTATCACAAATGCGGTCTTAATTTATCGCAAGGAAGGTATCTACAACGTTATCAGTAAAATAATTCTGCTGTTGATGTCTTGTTTAAAGAGCAGAATCATGCAAATGTTCACTTTTAGATATCAAAGGAGGAATTCACCTCTATATGTGCGTTGTTTATTCACCTTGCTCTAAAGCTCTGTTTTTGTTGACACGGGTCTAATCTTTCCATCTGTTTGCCATGACATTCCCTTGAGACCTGACACCCTTTCAATGTAATCTCTCATATGAGAACATGACGACTACAGAAAAAGAAAAATGTCTGAATGTGGATTTGAATTGTTTGGATGAATGAACAGTGCATGTGAAACGTGTATGGACTAAAACATTTACATTAACGCAAACAAGCGCATGCAGGTAAAACCACACAGAGACACCCTGATGTTTAGAACCGCACACATCAAACACACATGCAGCCACAGTCATGTGTTTCATCCACAAGGCTCTCCTGTTGTAACTGACAAGGGGCTTCATGTCCGGTGCACTCAACCACAAGCCCAGGTAAATTGGATTTAGATTAGAAATATATTCCTTTGAGTGGACACACCGGAGAACAAGAGAATACTACATCAATCACCTGGGAAGAGAGAGGCTACCAGAGGCCTAGACTGTGTTGTTCTAGCAAGTGCTATCTGACAGCTTTCTGTGTGGGAAGGAGACCCTTCAGTAAAGGTCAGGGGACTCACACACACACACACACTCAATCACAAATATGCATGCACGCACAGACACACACACACACACACACACAGACACACACGCGCGCGCACACACACGCAGATTCACTCACAAAATTGCATGCACACACTTGCACACACACGTGTACACACGCGCGCACACACACGCATTCTATCACAAAAATTGCATGCACACACTTGCACACACACGTGCACACACACGTGCACACACACGTGCACACACACGTGTACACACACGTGTGCACACACACACACACACACTTACATACCTGCATGTACACAGCTTGCACACAAGCGTGACATACACACACACACCTGACAGGACATACAAGCGTGACACACACACACACACACACCTGAAAGGACACACGAGCGTGACACACACACACACATGGGGGGGCCCAACAGTAGCCTGGCTAACACAGCCACCATGCACGCCTGCCCATCGATTGGCCGAGCGGTCTGTCCAATGTGCCACGGGGAGAATGTAAAGAAGAGCACAATGAGGATGTTGTAGCGCAGCACGTGTGCATCTGCTGTGTGATGCGTGTCCAAGGCACAACGCTGCTGCAGCCACCGAAAAGCACTGACTTGCTTCTGTGATCTCGCCTGGCATCAAAAGTGGCAGATGGCACACACGTCCCTGGCATATCTACCTGCCCACAGACACTGGCAGCGATAATGGCTGACAAACTTGCAGACACAGCCAGTTATAGCAGAAATGCAGTAACAACATTTTTATTTTTTATTTTTTAATATTGTATTGTATTGTACAGTGTATGCTATAGTGGGGGCTGGCAACTATATTAGTTAATGTACTGTATACAGCTATACAATGCCACGCTGTATGGTCATTATAAGTATTTAAGACCTTGATGCTACAATAAAATGCCAACCTTGACAACTCTACTTTATTGTGGTAAGTGATCTTTTCAAAGAGTATAGCCAGTGTATGAACTAATGAGGAGAGTACATTACAGTTAAATTTAGCTCATACGTCATCAACTGCTGATGTTTGGTATAAATGCGCGGTGTGCTGTGTGTTTAATCTGTCACGGTTCGCGGCCGCTCCGGCAGCAGACCACGCCGAGCCACCGGTTCAGCGCCAGACAGCGCCCCCAGCACGTCTTCGGCTCTCGATTAGCCACACGTG
>JAODOY010002425.1:2500-12165 GCA_025399855.1 Forbesichthys papilliferus
ATATCTAGACATCAATTAACCTTAAAACAACAAGGCTGGTGTAGATACAATAGATTATATTCACTTTTTAGTCAGAAATCGCTAAAATCACAAGCTTTTTGCAGAGCAAACCACCATCGATATAGCCAACCTTTTAGTAACCCTTTGCCGAACTAAAGCCGAAGCTACATTGTATGCCGTCACAATATTATGATCTCTATAATAGAGTAACATTATACATTGTTTCATATGGCTATTATTCTAAATAGGAAGTTATGGAAGTAGGAATATATCTGTATAGCCTATCTTTTAAAGATATATTCCATTCAACATTAGTTTTACTCAAATTTCTATATTCTAGCCTAATTATGCTTATGTCCTTCTCTACCTTGAATACCTCCACATTAAAGGGGGAAAAAGTGTTGGGGGAAAAAAATTTACCTAGCAAATCTACTTCAGCAGATCTTTTATAATAAATAGGTCAACCCTAAAATTCACTCTTTAGTCAAAAACCAAGCCATTCAGACAATACTTTAGAGATTAACATACAATGAAAACAAAATACGAAAGGTGCATAAATGCATAACGGTTATACTTTGTTTGAAGTTTGACTTCGCTCCCATATTTTTGGCTGTACTCTTAATTTTTGTCTGCGCTCCTAAATGTTTTAACTTAGGATGTGTGCTCCTTGGGAATAAAGTCAGTGTAGCCCTGCCAGCTGTATTCAAGGTGAACAGAATAGAAACTACGACTTGCACTACAGCCAGTGCAAAGCAGTATTGGCTGTTTCCATCTATCCATCGTCATCCGCTAATCCGGAGTCGGGTCGCGGGGGCAGCAGCTTTAGCAGGGGACCCCAAACCTCCCTTTCCTGAGCCACATTGGAAAGCTCTGACTGGGGGATCCCAAGGCGTCCCGAGCACAAGGCTCCAGACAACACAGCTCTCAGGATCATATCTCAGTATGGGCTGTTTTCAGGTGCCAAATCCTTTTACACAGTGTAATTAATGTCTTCTGTGGGACGTCTAATTCATGGGACCACAGTGCATAGTCACATGCACACCAGAATGTTACTGACATTTGCTAAAAGGTGAACATTAATTTGTATGTTTTTAATTTCTAAAATATTATAGTTTCATAGGAGGTTTCATAGACTTGGAACATGCTTTTTTAAGAAGTACTCTGTTGTGGGGGCAAATATTCTGAAGTACACCGTGATAACAATTTTGGCCATATCGTCCAGCCCTAGATATATAACTTCCTATTTACACTGTAAGGATGAGCTACCAATAGTGTGTGTACTGTACACAGCTGAAGAAAAGGCCAACCAGTGGTCTAGCCTTGCATGAGGACTTTAGGTCACTTTATGATGACAAGGCAAGGGAGAATCACATAGACAGACCACAATTATTAGCATAAACAGTGTTTCAGCCATATGGCTAGTCTGTGTTTGCCTCACTTTGCAATACAAAACAAAATGTAATATTAATATTTTACTATATACTATTTTAAATATCAAATTGGAAATTTAATTGACAACAAAATATAATAGCCTATGCCAGGGGGCCCCAATTCTGGTTGTAGAGGGCCACAGCCCTGCATGTTTTAGATGTCTCCCTGCTCCAACACAGCTGATTCAAATGAATGTCTCATTATAAAGACCAATTAATTAGGATCAGGTGTATTGGAGCAGGGAGACATTTAAAACATGCAGGACTGCGGCCCTCCAGGAACAGGATTGGGGACCCCTGGCCTATGCAATCTAACCGCTCTCTTCCAGAGCAGACATTTCAGCTTTTCATGTATAAAAATGCCGTTTCTCATTCACAAAATACAGATAAAGCTGATGGCAGTTTATTTCAGTGTTACCAAAGGTTCACGTTTTGTTTGCTTAAACATGACAAGAGACACATTCATCAATGGTTCCACAATGCTAGTTATACTGATACATGGGGATATCATTTGGGTTAGCTTTACACAGTAAAGCGAACTTAGGTCTCAAATGAAATAATTTCAGTATCAGCGTATTAGAGCAATTGGGTGACACGTTCTGAAACCAAGCCATACGATACACTACCGAAATCCCCCACCCCTCCCTGGCGAAACTGAAAATCTGCGGTAGGCCTGGCTTACTTAGTATCTATAGCAATAGAACATATATAAGCAAAGGAAATGTGTACTGATTAATTAAATTACACTTTATACTAGGTTCGGACATAGGACTGCAAAATCAAATAAGGAAAGTAGGCTAAAATACAAATTCAAAAATGCAAAAACAACGTTGTAGCAATTATGGCAGGGCAACCATTCTGGCACTACGCCGGCTGTAGGCAGTACAAAACCACAGAATCCAGCAAAAGTCGTTTTGGTTCTACTATGTTTAATGAAGTACTGCTAGAACCTGACATTATAATCCCATAATAGACAATAGAGTTGACTCTGGTAAACAAACACGTAGTTACCCTCTTTGACTCCAGGTAGACTATTCTGGTCGATGCTAAATTCAGCCATGTTGTCAGCGATGTGTCAGAGCCTTCACTGTGAAATATACTCCCGCGTTTGTGTCAAAGGTTACCGGCGCTTGATTGATGGCCTTTTTGACTTATAACCCCGATTTATGTTTCCAGGTCCCGGGCGGCCCGTTTATTAGTATCGGTAGCCACCTCTCTCTGAACGTCTGGTCGCTAATAGGCTAGCAGCTGATCTAGCTAGCATGGCAGGTTTCTGTGCGTGCATCCCTCCCACTCTGACCCGCCCTCTTTCTAGTCGGCAGCTAATGAGTCGACAGGCGCGTTCACTATAGTTCATTCGCTGCAGAAATCAGCGGTAGCACCACGCAGCTGGAGGCTAGTGCTGGATATGGCTCTGCTTGCTACCGAGGGTTTACGATATCTGGTTTTAAGATACAAACGTTGAAACCACACATGACATCATGTTTTTATGTAGGATAGTGGTCTCTCTGTCTCTATCCCCCTGCATTAAACCTCACATCGTTCACAATCAATCAGTTAGGCTATTATGTTTATAGCATGTAGGCTACTACAACATTAATATGTTGTTGTGTGCGTTTGTGCTGGCGTGTAGTACAGGAGTGTATATTCTAGTGCACATAGAGTGCAGCAGCATGCCTGTGACTGGCAAGCACGGCTGCAGATATCTCACCAGCTGAACCTCACACATGAGACAGCATGAGGGGCCATTCTCCACTGCACAGACATTTGGGTTGATATGACACAAGAAGAGCTCAGGTCTCTTAGAGGACACGGACAACACTGCTACCTTCTCACTGTGCCAAACAGGCAGTGGTAGCCAGAGGAAAGAGATTATTGTCCCTCTCCCAATGAGCAGCATCTCCAGTCTGGACAAGTGCACACCAGAGGTCAGCCCTAACCCTGCGATGAACTCATGTTTGGTCAGTGAGTCCAAGCCTACAGCCTATATTAAAGAACAGGCAGAGGGGGTTGAAGTGACTAATATGTGTAAAATGTGTACTAACTAATACACTATTTGTAAAATTTGCCAAATATCTCTTCACATATCACAAAATTACCAATCTCTGTGTGTGTTGAAAAAACGATCTGAAGCTATAGCTCTTGTCCGTAAATAGGAACATAAACAAAGTGCCAAACACCGCTCACATCAACAAAGCCGTAGAAGGCTACTACGTTTCGCTTCACAATGCATTTTGATGTGTGGGGCGGCACCGTGGAGGAATATTGTTATGATTTGAGCTTGAAGTTAGCAAGCGTTATTGAGGGTGACTAACCCTGCCTTTTAATAAACAGTACAACTTTTCCCATATAGTAGATGGTTAATTATTGGACACTAGGTGCAGTAAACCTTCCCATATGGTTGGTATATGTGAACTTTTGAAACATGGTGTCCATGTATTGCACAAAGATTATCATACACTGTTAACAGTGGATGAGGCCACTTTCTTTTCTGGTTCAGTACTTTTCTGACAGATACTGGCAGGTTGAAGTGACACATTGACCACAGGCTGTATCAATTCAAATCAATGGCCTCAACAACACACTAGCAACGTTTCAGAGGATCATTGATCTGGTGTTGAAGGGGTTGGCATGGTGCATCTGCATAGTTTACCTCAACTATATATTTATCTTCAGCGAGGCCCACATCTTTGATTTGGAGGTGGTTTTTGTCCAGATTAGAGAAACTGGCCTTAAATTAAGCACAATGGGCCTATTTCACAGACACGGATTAAGCCTATATCATAAATTTAGAAGATTATTCAATGGAGATCTTCATTAAATTTTTCTTTTAGTCTTGTACTAGGTTTAATCCATGTCTGTGAAACCGGCCCTCAAGTGTTATATGGTCCAGTGGTCAAGTGCCATTGGCCATATGGCTTTCCTGGGTCACATCCATTGAACTGTATATTTACGGTCACATCGTCTCTGGTCAGACACCACATACCTGTAGATTAAAGGCTGCCAGTCGAGGTCTTCAGAGTTTGTGACACAAGTTTAGTTTTTGTTGATGGTCTGTTATGCAGAGCTGTTTGGCTGGCTAATATAGGTCAGTCTACACACATATCGTTGTTCCTGATGTCTTGGTATCAGAAACACCTACATTAAACCTCTTTGACAGCTCATCTGGCCAATGAGTGGGCCTTTGTAGGAGATAAGCATGTGTTATTTGCCCTAAATGCACAGGGACATCCAAATGTGGTGTGACCAATTTTGCACCTGCCAGAGGAGGAAGTCCATATACCAAAACATCATGCCCCGATGAGAACACCATAAGCTTAGAGACATTTGGATTGTGTGTGGACTGGTGTGTTTTGATTTTCAAGGAATATTTCACCAAGTTTGCTAATCCAGAAAGCCACCACTTCCATGTGTCTTTTTAACAACTACATAATGACAGATGGCGTAAAGGAAACATTGCATACCGACATGGGTAGGCAGTTTGAATCTGATGTGGGTGAGAAAAATGCATACGCCATACAATCCTAAATCTGATGGCATGGTGAAAAGAACTCTGTGGGATTGGGATTTATTTCTATTGGTCGCATTCGCATATCCACGCCAGCACAGGGTTCACCCTGTACTGTACTTCCTCACGCATGGCACGGAATAACCCCATGCATAGTGCCCTGAGAGACTTCTCTATCTCATTGCCAGTTTGAACACGACTACAATCTTGAAGCGAGCAATAGACAAAAGGCTTAATATGGCACCAAATTGAGACACAAGATTTACAAGGTTTGGCAGCTTACATTTTACAGAGCGCTACTTTAAACTGGCTGCACACTAGAACAAATCTTAGCTGGTGTGGCAGTGAATGGATCTTGATGAAGTAGTGGGGGCAACTGAATAGATTAGTAGCCCAGTTGGGAATGTGCCCCCTCTCCAAACCATCTACTATACAGGCTGTGGCCTTTTGATCTTCAGGAGGCTTTCCATATTGGGCATGAATAGGAATGATAAGCATGCACTATTATACTATATTTGTTTATTTGTTTGGACCTATAGGACATGGTTTAGTCAGGGTTGTCAGACTATTTTATGTTTTCGTATGATTTGGTTGCACCCTCTAGTGAAGGGAATCATTTTACAAATGGATGGAAGATACATTACAATACATGTTCAGTAGCTCTCTTGCTTCTTGCCAATCAATGGCAGTTATTGGTCATTGATGTACTGTGAGATGAATGGTCTGTTAGTAAAGCTAAGTGCTTATTTTTTAATTAGCTATTTGTTTAACACGACCCTGACCTATCACATTATTGACAAAAACCTATCTTATAGAACCTTCGTGGCAGGAGACAGAGAGGAGTACAAGTCTGACACAAATGCCCAAGTAAGGACAGCCCAGACCACAAGCCAGTAGCGCTGACATCAAATGTCATTAAAACCTGTTGTTTCTGGCCAACATTGGGGTGAAGGTTAACATCAGCCTTGGCATTCTCCATGGTCTTTAACACGTTTCAGTCCTCTCTGCTGGTGAAGAATCTCCCAGAGACGCTGGTAAATCATTACTGTAGCCTGGATGGCCATTACTCACAAACAGTGCCATATTATTTCAACATTTTAAAATCAGATTTTAAGACCCATCTTGTAATTCTTTTTCACATTCAGTTAAGTTCTTTTTTACTATTTAGATTTTGCTTTTATATTTGTACTTATTCATTTACTCAGTTTTTAAAAATATTCTGTAACTAAAAGTTACTTGACTTGCTCACGTAGATCAACTTGTGAACAGAACCAGTGCAACTGAGGAAAATAACTTGTAATAACTCACCCTCAACATTTTATACATTTGCTTTAATGCCACATAGTGCCATCTACAGACCCCATACCATGGGTAGCATCACAGGACTATGAGGCCTATTTAGCTGTATATCTATAACCTACACAGAGAAATCATAATTATTATCATGATAAGATACACAAGGCCTCACTTACATGTCTGATTAAGTCTATTGCATCTTATAGTTAGACTATTTTCATTATTTTAGTCGTTCCTTCATAGGTGTATGAGGTGATTGAGGAATGCACAAATATGTAACATATTTTTGGGAGTTGGGTCAAATTGATTGAGAACTCATACCTTAACATTGTAAATCTTCCATCTTTGACAGTTTGTTTTGAAGCATATTAGGATGACACACCAGATGTCAACACAGACCTCAAACAAGACAGAATTGGAGAGCATTTGCTTTGGCCTTTTTGGAGTGGCAATATTCCAAACTCATGGTGTTCCAGACATATTTCCCTAAAATGGCACGAGTACCTTGCCTTGTATTCAGGCAGAGTTGGGAGGTGCAATTTAACTGATAGACAAAATAAACTAGAGTGACTTGGGCGGCGAAGGCCGATGGAATCTGGCTTCAATGATGGATACAGTGTCATCTCCATATCAGACCTTAGTCAAGACTGAGTAGCTCACCTCTAGTTCCTCTGCACGTACGGGGAAATCAATTCATCACCATCTTTTTTTCTCAGTCTAAGATGTGCCCATGTACTATTTAAATAATGAATTAATCAAATCAAGCTTTATTTGTATAGCACCTTTCGTGCAAGTTTGCAATACAAAGTGCTTAACAACACAATACAGTGCAATAATACAATTATGAAAAATCTAATATATTTAAGATACAGTGCTATAGCTATGATTTAAACAATTATAAATGTACATACATAATAAAAACATATCAAATAAAAAATAAAATAAGATTTAAGAGAATGCTAAGATAAAAAGGTGTGTCTTAAGATTTTTTATATAAACGAACACCTGCTTGTGTTGCCTCGTAAATAAACTGTTGATTGTTTGCTTGCTCGCTCTGTTTGATTTGTCCCTGTCACAGTGATGTAGGGTTACTGGCCACAGCTACAGCGTCGGATCATCAAATTTCAGACACTACACAGTCCTATCAAATAGGTGGCCTATTGACGAAACCCACAACGAAAAGCTATTGATTTAGTGACCAGAACTGAGTGGCCCCTCCTCCCAACGATCCCAAGGATAAATATATTGTGTTGAAGGACCTGAAGTCTGTGGGTCACTTGTCGTGTTGAGCGAGCAAGTCACAGAGAAGCTCTTGCTTGTATCCATATCTGCAGTGACATGGAGAAGGCTGCATCTGTGAACTGCTGCTACCTGGGAGTGTTGGTCTTGTTCCTACTGCAGGGTGTGCTCAGTGTGGAAGGGAGAAGCATATTCAACAGGGGTGAGTGCTAAAGGGTGGTGAATGGGCTCCACTGATATTGGTAGTTTTGGTACTCATCATTTCATGATACCACCATTGTTTATAGACAAGTTTATTTATATATATATAAATGTATAATTCATGCTTGGATTCATTTATCTTTCTGTTCAAACAGGAAACCGTGTTTTTAATCCAAAAGAAGACACAGCTGATCAAAGTAAGATACTAGCACTGTTACTGAACAAAAGCTTAATACCGGTGGAACATACCTACCCTGTAGGTAAGTAATGAACATAAGATAAATCAAATAAGAGAGATTAGTTCTCATACACACACACACACACACAATTTCAAAAATGTATTGTTTTGATAACTTTTCTACTTGCAGGTATTGATTTGGCAAATACGTTAGCGGGGTTAGAAGAGGTAAGATTGTTTTTAAATATTATTGTAAATACCAAATGTTGTGTATATTGACTAGATACAACAAGTGATGGATACAAAAGTATTTAATTATTTATTTATTTTTATTTATTTGTGTATTGCTTTTAGTTCTGAGAATGTCTGAAGAAATGTTGATTCTGTTCCAGTTCTCTCCTTACCACTGATTTGAAACTTGAAAACATGATGACTCAATACTTCCTTCACTTTCTGTAGCTGCAGGTTCTGAGAGACAACTTGGAGCTGGAGATGGAGTTCACAGCCAACATGTTATTAGATAGAAAACCCAGCCCTGGAAAGAGGGGTGAACGTATGTTCATTTAATAAAACTCTAATTTCTCTAATAAAATTTTTTGTAAAGGATCCAAAAGTTAATCACACTTAAGAGCAGATTACTTATGTTTTATAGCAATTATAATGTTCTAGTTTGACATTAATTAATCATGCTTTTATGTTTGCTTTTCGTGCATTCTGTTAAATGTTATAATGTATGTTTCTCCTTGTAGCTTGTTTTTGGAAGTACTGTGTATGAGGCTGCGACATGGCCACTGTGAAGTCAACAGGAAAATCATAATAACCTAAGACAAAGACGATTTCTCCTTCAGCAATATACACAGGCTTGTGATCTAGCAGTAATTTCGTTAACACCGAATTGAGGTGCCCTGAAGACAGACCATGTCCTCTAGCTTTTCAAGATTTTTTGACCCATGATCCAATTTTCTATCAACAATTAATGTTGTCATTATTAATATTCATACATTTTGAACAAAGCTATTTGTAAAATAATCTAACAACTTCTCTGATGCACTCTTGTAAATAATGTTTGATTAGAAATCTTTATTGCACACAACTAAGACAGCTGGTACCAATTTAATTTCCTCTTGTTAATATAATATTTATAATGCATCGCTATTTTAGTTATCCTACCAAGACTATTATACAAATGATCCTCGATTTGATTATGTTAGCAATGTTTAGCAATGTTTCCCTCTTGTGGGCCAGTTGGGCATTATATGTTTGTGTCACTACGCTCACCATCCATGAGATTATCATATTTTATTTTGTGAACTAAATAAATGTATTGTGTGTATGCGTAATTTGTATTCATTGGAAACATGCTAGCCGTTGTGCTTTATGAGCCCTCAAATTGTACCTCAACAAATGAAAGGGTGTTTCAGTTAGTGAAGTTCCTGTTTTTATATCTGAGATCCTGGGTTAGTCACAATATGGGTAGCAACAACAACAGGGCAGCTGCTAGATAAGACTATCTTAATAATACAGGAGCAAGAGGAAAGCTGATGACCTCACAGTCATCAAGAAACTGCTGTTTTAGCTACAGTCAAAGTTGCATTTTACAATACACGCACACAAGCGTAGCCTTCATATGCTAAAAAAAATACACATGAATGTACAAGCCAAGGAAATGTCAGTTTAACCAATCATTATTTACTAGTAATAACTGTTAAACATATGAATGCAATAATTTACTTAGAATTTGTGACATTGGTTTAGCAGCTTCTGACATTTTTGTCCAAAATGAGTTATATAGTCATATATTCATCTATAGTTT
>JAODOY010002427.1:0-12163 GCA_025399855.1 Forbesichthys papilliferus
GCAACAGGAAGTTACCCTTCAACAAAGCAGCCCCCGCTGCACGTTTGACCGACATTTACGAAATTTCTGTGGCACATAGATGAAGTATAGCCGGACATAAAATGTTCTTGTGCCATTTCCTAAATCCAACAGGAAATCGGCCATTTTACATTTTATGGTCATTTTTTGGCGATTTGCACGCTTCGTACTTTAACGAACTCCTCCTAGGGAATGCGATCACTTCCAAATTTGCTCTGTGCATTTTACACGCTATAGGGATTAAAAGTTGTATAAACGGTGAGTTTTCACTGATTGGTGTGTCTGTGGTGTGGTGTGGAAAATACAGGATTCGCCATGAAACAGGAAGTTGGTATAACTTCTGTGTACATGCTCAGAAATGCACCAAACTGTACACGTTTGATAAACGTCCTGCCCTGAAGACATCTGTTTGCCAATATATACATAAAGTTATAGCGCCACCTACTGGCAACAGGAAATGTCAATTTTTATGCTGTGACATACTGCTCCTAGCTGGTTAGATTAATTCACTTCAGAACTGTCTCAGACAAGCCATAAGACCCTGTCGATGATATTATGTGAATATTCTGGGTTTTCGCTTAACGACTTGTCTGGGGCGTGGCGGCAAAGGTAAATCCTTCACCAAGACGCATCAAATTGTTGTAACTCCTCCATACATCCTCAAATCTGTATAACATTTTAACCCATTCATAAGAGTCCCACCCTGAACACATTGATATGTAAACATTCACTCAAAGTCATAGCCCCACCTACTGGCAACAGAAAAAATTGTAACTTCTCCATAAATGCTCAAATCTGTACAAAATGTTTATCAATTTATAAGAGCCCCACCCTGAACACATCGACATGTCAACATTCACTTAAAGTCATAGCGCCACCTACTGGCAACATTAATATATACGTTTAATTCTTTCATTCCCTGCTCCTAGCAGGTTGCCCACATTTTCTACAGAATCGTCTCACACAACACGCATAATGATTCATATGCGAGTCCGGGCTACGCTCCGACATGCTCGCGTCACGGCGCGAAGGCCTGCCCAGTGTTGCTCGCAACACTAGTT
Organism: Forbesichthys papilliferus; assembly: GCA_025399855.1. Taxonomy (NCBI): domain Eukaryota; kingdom Metazoa; phylum Chordata; class Actinopteri; order Percopsiformes; family Amblyopsidae; genus Forbesichthys; species Forbesichthys papilliferus. The sequence goes on from JAODOY010002427.1 coordinate 1,080, forward strand.
ATTATTTTTATGTTATTATTATGCAGGTAGGGAAATGCTTGAGCCAAATATTGGTTCTTAACATTCTGGGGACCCCCATAACCCAAAATACCTTTTTTTTTTCTTTAGTTAAAGAAAGCAACTTCACAATTTATATCCTATCCAGAAATATTCAATCTGAACGGTATTTCTGCAGTGAACCGTGTTCAGGTGAATGAACTGTGTTTCAGGCCATGCGTGGTAGATGTAGCTGTCTGGGCAATGCCTACGTTAGCCTCCGCAGCAACATGCCGTTGGTGCCACGGCAACTTAAGAGACCGGAACTTTTTTTTCCGGTCTCTTTTCCGTTTTTTTTTTTTTAGTCTGCATTTTTGCTTCCATTGAAATCGTTACAATGCTCTATCGTTCTATCATTTTAAAATCTTCACTAAATAAAAAATGTTTAGACCTTATTTTGTGGGCAAAGTCATTATAAACGTTTGAAGTTTTTATTTTATTTGATCACATTTGACTTGCGGTTGTATACATTCAGTTTGTATGTCCCAGTGGCCATTGAAGGTCACCTTGACCTATTCATTTCAATATGGTCTTCCTAATAACTGCGCAGAGGCATTTCAAAGGAGGGTTGTCTGTAAGGACTTTGGTGTCAACAGCTCATGTTGACAGCGTGGGTTGTGTCGGTCGCTTACACAAAACACACATACAAATAGTATGTGGAAAGATGATGTCTGCTTTGACCTGCCTAATACCTTTTATTTATCTTTTTTTTTTCACTCATTTATATTTGTTGTTGCTATTGTTATTTTTAATGTTATTCTTTTTTGTTATATCTTTCAAATGACGCCTATATTGTTCTTAATGTTGTTATCACTGGCATTATAATATATACTTGAGAGAGAGAGAGGGTGTGCGTGAGCTTGTGTGTATGTGTTGGTGTGTGCGCCGGAAAGACCTGAAACTAGCCACATTAATATGTATGCAACTGATATATTGCAGAAAGAGAATAAACGCATCGTTGTTAGACTAAGGTGTGTGTGTGTGTGTTTTGTGCGTCTAAAACATGAAAGGTCGCATTCGGCTTGGTATGTAGGCGGGGGAAAATGCACTGAGCTTAAGAAACTTGAATAGAAATGCCACAAAACCTGCGCGTGATACGAGCTGGCATTCAGGAATCAGGCCCATCGGGTTGCGTAGATGTAGGTTCTATAGATACATACAGTCCTATAGCAGCCCGCCCTGACATACAGCAGATGTCTCACGCTACATCCAGTCTTTGGAAATCTGATCCCAGGCTGACCTTGCATTCACATGCTGACATGGCAAATGTTCAATAATGGCAAATTAAAAGTTTGAGACATGATTTATTTTTTGCTGTCTCGCACTGTAAACATTCCGCTCAAGTGGTAGCATGTAGTCTCGAGTCAGAGGAGCTTTGCTGTAATCAACTGTGTGTGTTTGTGTGTGTACAGTACAGACGCAGAAAAAATGTAGAGACCAGTCCAGCATTTTCTCACTACTTTATTTTTATTTTTTACTTACATGTTATATTTGGATTTGTAGATTTCTATAGTTTTTCTATTTTATATGTTTTACATTTACAGTATATTATTACTATTACATTTTAAATAATGTGCAATGGTCTCTTGTTTTTTTATGCAGCTGTATATACTTTATATGTATGTATACCGTATGTGTGTGTGTGTGTGTGTGTATGTACTGTATGCAGGTACTGTATGTATAAATATAGTGTCCATATACTGAGTATAAACTGTATATACACGTTAATACATATGCACTATCAGCGCGTGTGTATATGCAGTACATCTTAACATCAAGAACAAGTTAAACCTCAACACACACCTTTATTTTACAACGATTGCTTCAGAACCTGGTGGAACCATATCAATATTTAGTTTACAGCGATTATTGCAAAATTAAAGGTGTGCACAGTTTACAACATTTATTTCATGTTTCAGTAAGAGTACCTGACCAAACAGGTGTGTGTGTGTGTGTGTGTGTGCGCGACGCGCATGAGAGGTTGCCTTTACGTGAAAGAACAAATGTGGTCACAAATGTGTGGTCACATTCGCCGCCATTTTGTCCCTGTGCAGCATATTCATGACCTACGGCGACAAAGGTCAACAACTTCATGCCTTAATGTTTTTAAATGTATTTATACTAGTTACTTAACATAGTTACGTTCGCTGACATAAGTGCCTGGATTTCTACACATCACCGTAAACTCAACCTTGACAAAACAGAGCTCCTCCACCTACCGGCAAAAGACCTCTATGGCAGTGTTTCCCAACCCTGGTCTTCGGGGAACACTGCCCTGCATGTTTTAGATGTCTTACTGCTCTAAGGGACTTGTCTATCACTTTTGAGAACACCATAGTGTCCACCTCTCCTACTGTAAAGTGTCTTGGGGTCATCCTGGACAACCAACTATCATGCACAGCAAACATCGCTGCAACAGCTCGCGCCTGCAGATTCACACTCTACAATATCAGAAGAATAAGGCCGTTCCTCACAAGGGAAGCTTGTCTAAGCTGGTCCAAGCTCTAGTGATTTTCCGCCTGGACTACTGCAACTTACAGCGTGTTCAAAATGCTGCAACCCGTCTGGTATTCAACCAACCCAAGTTCTCCCATAAAACCCCCCTTCTTCCGAGAACATCACTGGCTCCCCATTGCAGCCCGCAACGAGTACTAGACACTGGTACTGGCCTACGAGGCAGTAAAGAAAATTGCCCCAAACTACCTCCAAGCAATGGTTCGGTTCCAGGTACCAACAAGAGCACTTCGCACCACCACCTCGGAGGGCCATCTGGCGCTGCCATCGCTACGAGGTCTCAAGACTCGCTCATCTAAGTCTCGAATATTCTCGGTCGTGGCACCACAATGGTGGAACGAGCTTTCAACAACAGTCAGGACTGCTGAAACACCTCTTCACGATCCACCTCAAACGACCTCTCCACCTCCTAGCACTCAATGCTAACGCTTTTTATTTTCTATTTTAAAAAAAAGAAAGAAAAACAAAAAAACGATTCTGCTCTCGTGTACTTAGCACTTTAGTACTATGCCCTTTTATATTCAGGCCACAAGGAACTTTGTTGGATGTTGTAATTATATATTGAGTGGTAGTAGCAAAATGCTGTAACTATTCTGACATAATATTGGTTGCTTACAAATGCTGGTGTATGACCTGTCCAACTAATGACAAATGTACTACATGTAAGTCTCTTTGGATAAAAGCCGTAAAAATGCCATAAATGTAATGTAAATGTATTTACTGGAAATTACTTAAGGGTGTGATGGTAGTGGTTAGAAAAGGGGAAAGCGTGCAAAACATTTTTCACGTGCACCCCTGTGGGAATAAGTGAGTGGCAGAAACGATGAAATATCCAGTTCACACACACACACGCACACAGATCTAATGACATTTACATTGTTTAGCAGATCCATTTATCCAAGGTGATATACAATCAGTACATTAGTCAATAGCTGAACTGGTCAAACAACAGTTATCATAAGCAAACAAACATTCTTTGAGAATACTAACAGCAGTATGTTATCAGAGTTGACAATATACATTTCACAACATACTTTACCTATTACTATATGCTGTATCATTCAATTGACAAAAAGTATTGCTAGCAACCCAAGTATTTTAAAAGTTGGACAAAGACCACAGAAACGCAAAATAATACATTTTATTTAATTATTTAAAAATATGCGTATATAATATGTAAACCCTCTTTTATTAATTTGTATTAATAGCATGCCATTCCTCTGTCTCCCCGCCACCGCAGCGCAGTACCGCCATTAGAAGGTAGATGAAATGGCAGGGCAAACACACAGTCCACAATATACAAATAGACACAAGACACACAAACATGGTCCACAATACACACATAGACAATAGCACAATGAAACATTTCGGCAGGGAGAGGAATGGCCGTGACTCAAGCCAAAGGCATTTGAAAGACAGGCTCTTGAGAGACTAGGACACCGCTCTGCAAACTCATGGTTATTCAACTGTTTTTTGCGTTATGCAACTGTTCTACTTTGAGGTCATGCCCTGCCCTGTATGTTTCCATAGCCTATGCCGCTATGGGTTTGAAAACGACAACTCCGAAACGTCAGAAAGAAGCACCAATAATGAATTAACCTTTTATTTTATTTTTTAATAACATGATGTTTTGATGTAATACATGATGTGGTCAGATCATCTTATTTCAACATTTTTTTAGAGCTACAGTCGGGCAAGGGTGTGGGTCCGGGTTTATTTAAAACAGGACCGTGACTCGGCAAAAAGGAATCTTTTCTTGAATACCAACCGACCTGAAATGTTCATGCTTCATTCCTTATCACTTTCCTCATTTCCTCAGGTGCAAATTAATTAAACCCAGTGTAGTTCTTCCCTGGCTTATCTTAATATTTTAAGATATTGTTCAAAGGGAAAACTCAGAGACATTTCGTACATTAGTGATCATTATGAGATCAGTGCTTATTATTGAACTAGGTAAGCTACGATGAGTAGTTTACCTAGTTTACCTACCTTACCTAGCCAACTAAACTAACTATCAATACATTACTACTTGACAAGCAAGGTATTTTGATTGACAAGCACAAAGATCAACTACATACTGGAACTTGATGATGCAAATCAACATAAAACCTACAATGAGGAATTAATTGGAAAACTAAACAACGGGACTCTGGCTGTTTGCCGGTCTTGTAAAATCTGTAATGAGTTTAGGCAACGGTTACTGCTTAAAAAAATGTTTAGTTTTATATTAGAAAAGGAAGCCGTGCACTAGCGTGAGAATGACAATGACAATGCTAACAGCCAATTGTGATCAACATTATTACATCAGAAAAACCAGAAAGTCCTGTGTCGAGCTCACAGGGGTATATGCATCATACCTTCAGCACAAAGTTGCTTATAGTGCTAATGGACGAAAGGAGAGGCTAAACCTTGCAAAATAGTTCCAGGAAGTGCTTGGTGGGTAATATGAATATATACAAATATATAATATATATATAAACAGATCAATTTTTTTTTGTAATTAGTAGTCAATAAATGCACCTATGTACATTTAAAATATAATTTATATGATACTTTTAGTATTTAGGCTATCTTTAGGGAGCTATTTTGAGGCTCTGTTGCTGTAAAAAGGTTAACAGTGATGACGCAGCTCTCTCTTTACATGGCTCTGGCAGTGGGAGATGACACAACTATCTATCCACATGACTCTGGCAGTGGGAGATGACGTAACTATCTCTCTACGTGGCTCTGGTTGAGACTAAGGTTGAGACTGAGACTTGGATTTAGTATAATCAGACCCAAAATTCACTTTGATAATATGGCCACTGCCTCCTACTGGTTGGAGAGCTCTTGTTGATTATGTTGGACAGCGTTGAACCAATCAGCAGTGGTACACATGTTTTAATTGCCTCATCTAGCTCTACTACTATATTTCTCTCTAGAATTCAACGTTATCTCACTAAACCACCCGTATTGGACCGCCAGAAGGTTGGCTGTGTAAATGTTAACTTGGGTTTTCCAGAGTATAAACTCAGTGGAAAAATACTGCAATAGTCTAGCAATAAGATAGCTAGCAGTTGCCATATGTAGAATAGGAGTGAATGTGAGGTATGTGTGTGGCCAGAATGAATAAAATAACTACAAAGTGCATTTTGTAAGACGTTATGAATGCAAAAGAAAGGTTAGTCACAAATGTACGTGCAGCCACATCCACAAGGTGACAGAAAGGTGCCACATTTGGTCCAGAAGCTTTGGTGTTAATTTAGTTCATGTGGTTTGGTTCATAAACTGTGTGGCCTATAATACAAAGAGAGTTCAATCTCTAAAGATTTAACTCGGGATTATTAAATCAGGGTTGACAAAATCTGCCTGCCTAAATTGGTGTTAAACGGTACTACGACTGTGATGGAGATGTTGGTTAGTTAGTTGAGTCAGTGTTAACTTTGTTTGAGATTGTGCGCATTCGGCAACACAGGCTGAGTTTTTGTGTAAACGGGCTCATGCTCCGTCCATCCCCCCCTGTTCGCAAATTGAAGTCTATTTGATCTTTAGAGCGCTTAATGTCCGGTGAACACAACAATTGCGCACAGTAGCCTTTCTTGCGTGCATGCATTAGGCATACTGTACTGTACCCATCAATTAGCGGTATAGAACTAATCTTTCGACAAAGCAGAGCACAAATCGACCGAACACCAGATGTTTTTTAGGTGCAGTGCTTATATAAGGTAACATCTAGTTAACCACAAAGATAAACTGCTCAGAGCAGGTTGCAGCGTAAATTGGCATAATGGCATACTATACGCAAAACCTCACCTTTTGTAGTATGGGTTACTCTGGAAGTTACACCCGACATCACAAAGTTACTCCAGAAGTAACTGTGTAGTATAGGCCACTGGTGTTTGGTAAAGAAGCAGTGGTATTTGTTTGGTTCAGAAGCTGTGGTGTTTGTTTGGTTTGGAAGCTGAGGTGTTTGTTTGGTTTAGAAGCTGATGTGTTTGTTTGGTTTAGAAGCTGAGGTGTTTGTTTGGTTTGGAAGCTGAGGTGTTTGTTTGGTTTGGAAGCTGAGGTGTTTGTTTGGTTTGGAAGCTGATGTGTTTGTTTGGTTTAGAAGCTGATGTGTTTGTTTGGTTTAGAAGCTGTAATGTTTGTTTGGTTTAGAAGCTGAGGTGTTTGTTTGGTTTAGAAGCTGTGGTGTTTGTTTGGTTTAGAAGCTGTGGTGTTTGTTTGGTTTGGAAGCTGTGGTGTTTGTTTGGTTTGGAAGCTCAGGTGTTTGTTTGGTTTAGAAGCTGAGGTGTTTGTTTGGTTTAGAAGCTGTGGTGTTTGTTTGGTTTGGAAGCTGTGGTGTTTGTTTGGGGATGTTTAAGGGATCTGGAAGATTTTCTTCCCCCATCGATATTGTCATGATACATGCACATACACACACACAATTATGTGTGTTTACTCCAACAGTTTTGGTACCAGAGGAGTTTTTACATTCGGTTATGTGCACACAGTCTCTCTGCCCACACGAGTACACAAAAAGTATAAGTAAAAGTAAACAAAATAATCAGCTTGCATCTCATGCATTTATTAAAAAATCTATCAATTGAAATGATTACAGTTTAGTTTTAATGGATCACTGAATGGGAAACCAAAATCAACATATTAAGTATTTCTATGTAAGCAGGAACCTTTAACATTGCACGGCAAGATCAGTAAGCTAGTGCACCTGTGCTCTGCTCGGCAACACACCTAGAAACCACATGCAGCACTGAATCAGACCTCAGTAAGTAATCAAAAGCACCACAATAGACGTTTATTCACACCGGTGTAAGGAAATAAAAAAGGTTGTTGCATTGTTAACAAATTAATATAAAATGGGTCTAAGCTATGAAAAAATAAAAAATTAGTAACAGGGGTGTGAATGGCTCGTCACTGCGGACAAACTCAGAACCCCGAAAGTTACACCTTGCCGACCAGGACACAGAGCAATAGCGTAGCGGGAAGCAAGGCGGTCAAGATGGCTGCCTGCTTCAGTTGCACACTCGCGCCAAATATACTGTTGTCGGTGGTGGTGGGGATTCTGGTCGGGCAGACGAAGGAGCTGTCTCTGTCGTTGCCCATGGACGTGTACGAGACAAAGCCCGGCTGGTTTCTGGTGATCTTGCTATTGATCCAGTCCTGGTAGCTGGACACGCGCGTGTAGACGCCAGGGAGGCTGGGCAGACCGCAGCCAATACCGTAGCTCACGACGCCCGGTTGAATCCACACCGATCCGCTCTTGATCACCATGGGGCCGCCTGAGTCTCCCTGGGGGGGGCACACAGTTGATTGACGTGTGATTTATAGCTGGCAAATATGATGTTCTATACATTATTACAGCAGCCAACAACTCTCTATGTAAAGATACAGTAGTAATGGTGTCCTGAGCAGAGAATGACACATTCCCTCTTGTGTGTGTTGTAAATGTAGCTTTTCTGTTCTTTGTTTACATGGCCAGCTGCACATCTCTCTTCTGAGAGACAGGAGGCTTTTAGTTGTGTGTGTGGCCCACAAATAATTTGTTTTGGTCTGAGATGCTTGTGCTGTAGTTCCACATCTAGTGACAGACAACACACTGGCAGTGGTTTCTGTAGCTCAGCTGATGAAATCGCCAACTCACAAGTCACAAGTGAGGTGTTTGTGGATCGTAAATCATAGAATATGTGTGGCTCATGGTACTTGAATTTACAAATAATGTAATACAATATTGGAGACATTTCTCTCTCCAAACAAAATAACTCTTGCTTTACAGTAAAAAAAAGTAAAGATACAGTTTCAATGACAACAGGAGAAGATCGGGACTGTCCAATAAGACCAGCCAGAGCCACAGAAACAGTCAGAAGTTCACCTGGCAGGAGTCCTTTCCTCCCTCGGACACGCCGGCACACAACATGCTAGGGAAGATTCTGACGGATAGCTGTGAATTGAGGTCGCACTCGCACTGTTTGTTTCCCACGATGGGAACGTCCACCTCTTGCAGACTGGCATTTGAGGGAAGATCAACTAGTGGGAAAGAGATGTACAACATAATTCATGTTTTGTTAACGTCAGTGGGGTCTTTTTCCATATCTCTTTCTCTCTATCACTTTCCTATGTGCGCTGATATCTATATATTTATCATTTTTAAGATACCATCTTGGCTTGAGTTTTCTATTTTATAGTCTAAAGTAATCGTTTAGATTTATTGAAGAAATAATCAGATTAAAAATCATCAAAATTATAATCAAAAGTTGCATTTTGAGGAAAATTAAGGAATTCCTGTGAAAACGCAGCCCACCGCCTTACCCATCGAAATGCATTGTGAAGCAAAGCGCAGTACTATGGCTTTGATGATGTGAGCGGTGTTCACCACTTTGTTTATCTTACTATTTACAGAGCCAAGGCTGTGTAGAAGTACTAGAATTTTTTATTGCCAAGTGTATTAGCTTACATTTAGCTTGAAATAGCTGACCATACCTTTTAATATGCATTGTATTTACTGCACCATTTATTACTAATCAATATAATTGTACATCATGATTTATTCTGGGACCTGTCCACTAACCGCCAGTTGCAATCGTTCCCCAGCCAGTGATCCAGGTGTCTATCCCACTGTTGAAGGTGCTGCCAGCTGCTGCCAGGCAAACCGGCTGGATGTACGTCGTGAAGTTCACCGGGGCGGAGAGCTGTAGAAGACAGATGTCGTAGCCGCTGGTAGCGTCAATGTAATTCTCGTGGCAGATAATCTGGGAGACGTTCCGAGCCACCTCGTTGGGGTTCGGCCCACTCTGGGTTTGACGGCCCAAGAACACAACCAGGTCAGTAGTGTCGTTCCTGGGAGGAAGAGAGATGGTTGAGGTTACTGGTTAACATTTTTGTTGTTTCAGCAAGCACACAGAACCTCATACAGCCAGATTACCCTTAACTAGATATGAATTTGACAAAAGCGTTGAAAAACTGTTAATAATAATAATAATAATAATAATAATAATTAACTAACAGTTAATTAACAGTTAATTTACTGTTAATTAACTGTTAGTTCATGAAGAGTCCCTTACACTGGAAAGCAATGTGCCGCGGTGAGCACCCATCGGCTGTTGATGAGGGACCCTCCGCAGAAGTGGAAATCCTTGAAGAGGCTGACCTGCCATGGCCAGGTGCCTGGGGCAGCCCCGGTGCCGCCCACGATCTTGGTGTTCAGAGGAGCCTTGCCGCACACTGACCCAGCACACACACACACATGTGATTCAAGATATGATGATTCAATTCATGATTTGATTATAGATTGGATTCAAGAATGAGATTAATTAATTTGATTTTGTAGGATCTCTTTTTGGCCAGAGATTTGTGGCTTTGTTCATTGTCAGGAATCACCTTTTTTTTGTTTTGTTAATAATTTGCTATATTATTATTATTATTATTATTATTAATACATATGGTAACTGCTCACTAGGGAATAGCTATGCTATGCTATCTTTAGCATTGTTAGTGATGTGGGAGTGTAAATTCTTTGCTTTAACAGTAAGTATGCATTGCTTACCACTCAGCTGTGAATGACACTCTGAAAAATAAGAAGGAAAAAATAGAACAAAGAGGCTTTAAGAAAAGTTTCACACATATCTTTCAAATCTTACTTTGCGTTGTCTGAGAAACTGGTTTAGCTGGTTCTACTACAAAGGTATCATTTTTATTTAATCTTGTTTTCTTTTGTTACGTGGTGTTATCTTTAGATCTTTGTACTCTATTATAACTCATTGTCAGTGATTGAATGTTGATCTCAGTAGCAGTGACCACAAACATCTTTTGAAAAGTCTGAGAATTGCATTGTCATGTAGCGTTTAGTGCCATATGTCCCTTTTGGCTCCCTGAGATCATTCTTTGCTACCAGGTCAAAACTTAACTTAACTTAACTTAACTTCACAGAAGAGATCTGCAAACTATCTTGCTTTTAAATCACATTTAAAAATCCCAATACTCTAAAAATGGTATTTGTTTTTATGGCTTTTAGTTTGCTATTTATGTTTGAAATATACAATTTAACATTGCATACTGCATGCTGTAACTGTAATTGGAAAGATGCTATATAAATAAAATGTAGTATTTATTCATTTATTGTTTATTTATGTTGTTTAATTGGTAGTTACACATTTTTAGGTTATTAAAAATGTTACTCCTGGGATAAAATTATGTTCGAGACAATAAAGGAAAAACAGTCTTCTCTGTGGATTCTACCACCGAACCGGTTACCCTCGGTTACCATGAAATGACTGTGGGGGTCAGTGAAAGTCTGATGTGGGCATGAATGCAGATTTTAGCAGGTTAAAACAGACTTAGTTGTTGCACCAATACAATCACAATAGTTTAGGTAAATTGGCCATTTCTACGAGTAATAAAAAATAAAAGTAAAAAAAAAAAAGAATTAATAAATAATTGAATGTAAGTGAATGAATACAATACAAATTAACATCCCTAAGTAATATTTAATATAATATAATTTATTCATGCTTTCTTTTACTTATATAAATTGTCTACACACACACACACACATATATATA
>JAODOY010002428.1:0-30494 GCA_025399855.1 Forbesichthys papilliferus
TATATATATATATATATTGTTTTTATATTGGCAATATTTAACTAATTAGTTCCATTTTTTAAGACATTACTTTTTATTCAACTTTTTAATTGTAATGAAGGTGAAATTAGTGAACCCATATTTAGAAATCTAATAAATAATGCTGTTTTAAATGGCTAATTTCTACTTTAGTTTAGATAGATTTGCATCTGAACTCTTAACGTAAGAGTCAAGTGCTCTCACATTAGCCACCTGACACATGCATCTAAAGTAAATATCAAAGCATAGATACATCACTGATATAGCTTTGTTACGGTTGAGTAATTTGCCTGCACTATTAATATTGTTCTCATAGCCTTGTTCTACTTTTCTTTTTTTACCTGTCAGAGGTTGCTGAGATGTCAGTGAAATGTACTGTATCATTAATGCCCCCCAGAGCTGCCTGCAGGATATCTTCCACAAAACAAATCTCTCCGCTCAAAGAAGTCTGCTCCAAATGCCATCCTTTGTTGCGACTAATTCATTTTTTTTTGTGTCGGTTCATTTGCAGCAACAGGTGGTTTTTAAGTGGCTCATTTCCCCGAGAAAAGCTGAATTTGAAAAATATTCCTCCTTAAAAACAATATGGTTCTCTCTAATTCAAATAACTCTTTAAAATCCCCAAAAAGATTATTGACATTTGCTCATGGAAATTGGCCTGCGTCGATGTGTTACTGCGCACACCGTGACATTTTGAGTGAATCTCGCCGCGTCCCGCGGGAATAGCGATCACAGTTACAGACCTTGGCTGGCTTTAGCCTCCAGTGTTTCTCTTCAAGAGGTTTTAATTAAGAATGACTGCTGGCAAACATCAAACATGATGGGTTCCTGTACCTTTAAAATCTATCCCTACTAATGGAATAATCTCTATCTCTCTCTGTCTTCTATAGAAGGTGTTTGCCTGCATTAACAACCCACTTAATGTACACAATCACTCCCAGAGGCACACACGCATATGCACACACACACACACACACACACACACACACACACACACACACACACACACACACACACAATATACTGTATGCAGAGCTTGTGTGTGCCATTTGATGATGGATAGGGGCGTTTATCATACATTGTGGTTGCAAGATAGCTGAAGGCAGAGTAAATGGCCTTCTTTCTAGCTGCATTTGGCAGCGACAAGCTGATGGTGTATGTACATGTCCCATTATGTCCCATACACCTAGAAAGTTCATAAATTATACAAGCGCGCTTGTCCCGTGGACTTACTTAGCATTTGGGAGATTTAATGTTGCTACTAGTGAATATTTTAAAATAATGTGATAAATCGATACTGTAATTCAGCAGAACTTTCTGGGAGCAGTTGCGCTGTCATAAACAATTAGATTGTGGTTGATAAAAAACTCTTGTGGAAGAAATGTTTGTCATAAGTGCTTAAAGTGATACCCCACACTTTTATACACCAAATCCATTGCTTTTGTTCAGTCAGTTCAACATACACAATATTTAATCTCCAAATTTCAGTGTCGGTCGACCTGTGTACTATACTGTATATTGACAAGGAAGATATTTCGCGGGTCTTACTTGAAGGTCATATACGGCATATAATTCCTATATATATTTCCAACACTGTCAGGTTGGACAGACGTTGAACACTTCATCAGTTTTGTGTTTTACACGCTCTAATTTAATTGGTTATCTAACTGGAAGTGGGAGGACAGGTCAGAGGCGATTGGTTACCAGAGAAACTCTAGCTAGAATATGTTAGACAGGTTGTGAAATTAGTCCACCTCTTTCATGTCCCTTCAAACAACACAAATGGCCACACAGATTAAGAAAATACTTTGTCAGTAGAGGACTTTTACTTACACATTTGCATCCACTCTCACCCAAACACAATGACTGTATTTCTGCTGCTGCAATTACATATTTACATATTCATTAATTTGACCTGCACACAGATAGAAACACATAGAAAGAAATGCAAACACACACACACACACACATCATTTCCACCCATGTGCTATGGGAGTGCCAGCTATGTGGGCACGCACATAAACGAAAAAAAACACGCGCGCATGCACACACACACACACACAGCAATTCCACCCATGTGCTATGGGAGTGCCAGCTATGTGGGCACGCACACGCACGCACGCACGCACACACACACACACACAAACACCATGGAGTCTCATACCAGTCGCCACCTGGGTAGGCCTATTGTGGCTTCTGCTTATCAGAGAGGGCCTGGTTCTGTGCACGTGACTCCGCCGGCAGCGCACACATTGTTTTCCAGCAACCAAGTGTGCCCCGGTTTGGTCTGGGGAAGGGGGACCGTGTTGTCGCATTATCTTTCCCACCGCAAACATGCGCTTCACGCGTGGTTCCTGCAAGTGGCTGAATTGCTAGTTGTGGTTATTCCAAGCTATATGTCCGGGCCAAGTGTTGTTTCAATGAGCACACACGGCTCTTACAGCTTGATGCTATAGCCCTGGAACGACTGGATCATCTGATGCATTAGCTTGTGTTAGTTGCCTGGCAACACTGAGAATTAATAGAAGAACCTTCAGTCACCTGACAACAACGTACATGTTTGTTTTAATATCAATATTATTTTAAAATCATGACCTTGTGATCACATTTGTTTCAATTGATAAATAATAGTAATGATGGTCTCTTATCTGTAAATACGCAGGTGAAGTGTATGCTTTTAGATGTTACCGAAAGCGTTTCACACATGACAACCCTTGCTACAACCTGCGGTTCGACCAAAAATAAATACAATTCCTCAAGGGAAGGGACCAGACAACGAGAGCACTTCATACCTTCACACTGTATTTCCTCCAAATCATATAATTACTCATCCCCCTTTAAGCTGACCTTAAGAAAGCCTCTAAAAGCAGACCTGTTAAAGGAACTACAGAACACTGCATGAAGATGTGGAACTCTGTATGTTATTTTGAACTTGTTTTTAAGCCTTTGGTCAAATATATAACCTCTTATAAATGTTAGGTTTAGTATATCAAGATGTTTTTGTTGAGGTGGTCAGAAATGCATGACCTTGGGCTGTTCGTTTTAAAGGGAAATATTTTTAACATCTCTGACTGAATCTGACGAAAGCACAATTTATTTAAATGTAACATTTGCTTTGCAAATAATAATAATAGCAATGTTTTGTGTCATTTTAAACTGTTGCCACTTGCCAGATCCCAAACATTCTGACAATGTAATGTTGCTTCACACTTATTTTGATATACTGTACAGTATATATACAGTGTATATATACTGCAGTGACACAACCCCATTTCCAAAATAGTTGGGACAGTATAGAAAATGATGCTAATAAAAACTAAACAAAGGTATTTGTAAATTCCATTCAACCTGTACTACGGTATATTGGAAACAACACACGTTATATGATGATTTACCTTGTGACTTTAATTGTTATATGAACATTTTAAAACGATTGACTTCAACACATTCCCAAAAAGTTGGGAAAGTTGTGTTTTTACCCACTGTATAGTAACATATTTATTTTACTTTGAATGCATTAAATGTGTGGGCATTGAAGACACACCTTTCTGAAATGTATCAAGTAGCATTGATAGATTATTTGTCTTTAAGGATACTTAAATTACCTTCATTGCCATATTTTGTGCTTCATAATGCATCACACTTTCTTATTCACCGTTCAGGACTGCAGACATGCACATCTAGCACCCCCGTTCTCTAACACCTATTTCTTATGCAGTAAATGCTATTTGCATTGTCCTACTGGAAAATGCACGCATGTCCTGGAAAAGACCACATCTGGACAGCAGCATACGATGCTCCAAAATGTGTGCACTCTTCCTCAATTAACTGCACTGCACTCACAGATGTGTAAGTTACCCATGCCATCAAAACTGACATGCTCGTGCTATTACGAGTCCGATTCACTGTATGCTAAATGTGCTAAATGTGCGAATAAATGCATCACTCTGATACTCTGTATTGCATACACAAGAAATCGGACGGTTTTATTAACTAATTGATTAACTGTGATCGACTAAATATGCACATACTGTACAGTTTCAGTTTTCCTAAAGAACCTCTTTACTTGTTTTCTGAGCATGACTCAGCAGGAAATAAAAACGGGTGTGTTTGGGTTTCTCCATTCATCTACATGCAATTTCCATTCTAGTTCACTTAAACCTCTTATCTCAAAACTAACTAGTCTTCCACTATTATAAGAAATTCCAATTTTTATATTCCTACCTTCACATTTTCTATATTTAGTTTATTTTGTATTACAAAGTTGTGTTAAAATTGCAACTTCAATTTTCCTCTGCTATAATCTATTTGATCTTTTTTTTTTATAAAGTGGAAAGAAAGGTCTTGTTGTTGGCAGCAGATGTCCCTCGCATGACCTGTCTTGAATGTTTCAACCGTTGCTTTGCACGATTTCATCCTTTAAAAAGAAACCTTGTTTTTGTTCTGCCTGTCTTTGTGTAAACTTCTATCTGTGAGGACATTGGGTAGCCTCTTCAAGCACGCTAGCACTAGCATTGTGTAGGCTCACCCACGCTAGTGCTAACACTAGCATTGTGTAGGCTCACCCACGCTAGTGCTATCATTAGCATTAGCATTGGGTAGGCTCACCCACGCTAGTGCTAGCACTAGCATTGTGTAGGCTCACACACGCTAGTGCTATCATTAGCATAAGCATTGGGTAGGTTCTTCAAAAACGCTAGTGCTAGCACTAGCATTGTGTAGACTCACCCACGCTAGTGCTATCATTAGCATTGTGTAGGCTCACCCACACTAGTGCTATCATTAGCATTGTGTAGGCTCACCCACGCTAGTGCTATCATTAGCATTAGCATTGTGTAGGCTCACCCACGCTAGTGCTATCATTAGCATTGTGTAAGCTCACCCACCCTAGTGCTCGCACTATCACTAGCATTGTGTAGGCTCACCCACCCCTTTTAAAAACATTTTTATTTATTTATTTAGTCTTTGTTCTTTTGCAGTTTTTGCTCTTTTGTTTTTTCTTTTTTTTCTTCTTCCTCTCCCCATCAATGTTTAGTTAGAAGCAAATGCCCATGTCATGTACAATACATAGATTTACTCTCCCTATCTCATGCACGCGTGCGCACACACACACACACACACACACACACAAAACAAGACACCCCAAGATCCTCCCCTACCCCGACAACGTGCCAGGTAATAGCAGGGCCCTCCGGACAATTACTTGAACACAGATGTGGACGACACGCCGTCTCGGGCCACGTTACGACAACCTCCCGTTGCCTCATTCTCTGCGACACCTTATTAGCAGCTGAATATTAACACGCAGGAGAGGCCTAGTAGGTATAAGGGGAGATATTACCCCACCCCCCCCCTCCGAATTATTCGTGAATGATTGTACCGCTAACGCTACTGCTAGGAAGACCAGGCTAGTCGGCAAGGATACTATTGATTGTGCATCTGTATATAGGCTGCTGGGGATTTTTACTTGGCATGCTAAATGTCCTCTGTCCTCTAGATAAAAACAGTACTGTAGATTATGCTATAGAGAGGTTTACTGTATTAAAAGTACTGTATATCAGATAGATGTTGAGTACTCTACACTGTGGATGGATGGATGGATGAACATGAGAGTATACTTAGAATACTTACCACTAACCCCTCCCACAATTTACTTATGTAAGCATAAACAGAGGTTTTCTCTGTTTCTTTATTTATTTTAATTAAAAAAAAAATGTTTTGGCTGTGGGTTTTAACAGAATTTCCGAATTGTTTTCCCAAACTCGGTCCATGCCAGGTTTAATTAGGATCTCTTGGACACAAGCTGGTGAACCACATTCACAACTCCAGCTTAATCTATATGTATTATATAAACACATTCCAGATACGTTGCCCACGTTATTTGTATGTGTGTGTGTGTGTGTGTGTGTGTTACTCCAATTACGTGTGTATATATAGGGCTTTAGGATTGCAGTGACTGTAATATTAAACTACAGCCATATTACCTTCCTCCCGAACCCCCCTCAAACAATCACCTCATATTTCCCTCTGGGACCTTAGTGTTTATTGCCTGGAGAGGCTGAAAATTAATTGGCTGCTCAGGTTGCCATACACCACACACACACACACACACACACACACACACACACACACACACACATTGCCCCGTCACTTAACGTCGAAGTGTATTAATGGACCGGCTTGGGTTGTCGATCGCTAATTCTTCTGGATGTCGGACTTGGGGAGGATAAATATTACGCGGCGCGGCCCCGGTCTTCGGGCTCATTGTAATCAGCGTTGTTATCGAACGATCGCCCGCCCCGCCCCCGCAGAAGTAATCTATTTTAAATACACTCTCAAAAAGGAGGGGGGGTTACCTGCCTTGTCCGGGCTCTTGTCTTCATACTGGCAGGAGGCCCGGGTACACACGGAGAATGGGTAAATTATAGTTAGTGTGGTTGAGCGGTTTTAAACGGCGGGGGAGGAGCAACCTCTACTCCCGACACTGTGAGAGAGGCAAAGAGACAGATAGAAATAATTATGAGAGAGAGGTGCCACTGGCCTTATGCCCCGTGACTAGGTGGTCTCCGGTGGTCTCTGTCAGTTTGTGTCCATCCGTGTGTCTGTCTGTGTGTGTGTGTGTGTGTGTGTGTGTGTGTGTGATGATGGATGAGGTCTCCGCCGGCAACGAGCCAGACGTCTGTGCTATCGATTTATCCCCAAGTTTGCCTGGTGGCAGGGGGAGGGGGTCTTGCCACGACGAGCATTTCAACACAATCTGCCTCACTCAGCCATTTGTGCTAGCCATCTCGATAAACCCCCGCCACTCACGCACGCACACACACACACAGATATATCCTCCCTTCGTAAGTATTTCAAACCGTGCAATGATTCCCTCGGGAGGACAGGGGAGGCATGGGGAGCCAGGTTTGAATCCCCCACATCTTCCCTATTGTCCGCTGAACACAATGGCCGCTCCGCTCCAGACGAACCGCATCTATCCCCCCCTTCCCCTCCCTGTGTTTATCATCCAGGCTAATGCACATCGGGAGAACCCCGCCCTTGTTCACACGCCTACCCGTGTGCACGGTTGCATGGGCTCCCTGCAGACAGGGGATTGGTCTGTGTGTGTGTGTGTGTGTGTGTGTGTGTGTGTTTTACTCTTGTGGCTGTAAGGTGTCCACTTTTTAACTTTGTGTGTATGATTCAAGTACATGTTGGTGTGTGTATGAGTGAGTGTGAGTGTGTGTGTGTGCGCGTGTGTGCGTGCTTTACTCTTGTGGCGTACCGTGTCTACTTTTGAGTTTGTTTATGATTGAACATATTGGTGTGTGTGTGTGCGTGCGTGCGTACGAGAGTGTCCATGTTTGTGCACTTGCAAGGCGCGCAAATGCATTTCGCTTCACTGTCAAGACCAGGTCGTGCACCCGGGCCATTGAGCAACACTGGAATCTGAACAGACAAAGGCGCTCGGCCTCGCTATAGCCCGTCTGGGCAGGAGGCCCTGATGGGCTATAGCGAGGCCGAGCTGTACAGTGTACCCCCTTGCTCATTGGGCGTTTGTCAACATTTGCAAATTGGAAGGACGTCAACTCTCAACTGTCTTCATGCCCAGCCATCTTGAAAACGTCCCTGAGGCTGTGTGTTTTGCAGAAGTAGTGCTCAGTAGGGACGTATTCACTTGTTATGGGAATATAGCTGAATGAGTGTGGGAAATGTAACGAGTGTAGGGAGTGGTCTTTGCCAATGGGCATTTTAGTAAACTCACGCACGCACATACACACGTGCACGCAGGTGCACATTTCTGGATAGACAAGCGTACACGTGCAGACACGCAACACACACATGCATGAACACACACACACACACACGCACTATGCAGCGAGTGCACTGCAACACTAATAGTACATTTGTATTACTCATTATTCCCTATAGAACGGTGTGCTTTTATACATTAAGGAATATGCGTCTCTCTCTTTCTCTCTCTCTCTCTCTCTCTCTCTCTCTCTCTCTGCCCAGAGGTCGGATAATAATAATGAAAGTGCATATTTTATTATTTCCGCCCGTGCGTGCATGCACGTGCGCACATGCGCATGCACGTGCACAGTGACGGTCCTAATAGCGTTTTGACGGAGTCGCTGACATTTGCCGTAACGATTTTAATATACTTCTATTAGGCTGCAGGAAAAAACAACTGCTATGAAAAGTGCCATTTTCACTCATCCCCCCTCTCTCCCTCTCTCTCTCTCTCCCTCTCTCTCTCTGTGTCTCTCCCCCCTCCCCTTTTCTCTCTCCCTTCCCCTCCTAGGGAATGATGTATCTTGAGGAACGCCGGCTCGTCCACCGGGACCTCGCGGCCCGGAACGTTCTAGTCAAATCCCCCAACCACATCAAGATCACCGACTTTGGCCTGGCGCGACTCCTCGCCGCTGACGAGAGGGAGTACAACGCAGATGGGCACAAGGTCAGTGTGAGTTGATGTGTGCCTGTCTGTCTGGATTGGAGATCCTTTCACACGGGAAGAGGAATAAGCAAATGTACGACGTCGAACTATTCAAAACGCACACGACAGTTTGGTCTGATGAGGCCATCTTGATGACAATATTATATCTACACCCAGTTCTAGCTCAGTAGCCGCAAAATGAACGCTAATCCTGTCTGAATATGTAAATGACATCTGTTGCAGATGAATTGTAATTGTGATCCTCATGCTAATAATCCCACTTCAAGGTTTGAAGAGCTTGATTAGGCCACATGCTAACCGGCACCTCATTAACCTTAACCTCCAAATGCAACAAACAAGAATTACACTATATATAATACACAGAGGGAAACAATATTTACTGGTAAAAACCTTGGAGAAGTTGTCCAGGAAGGGAACAATAAATAAAGATGCCAAAAGTATGGGGAAAGCGCAATGTGAAGGTAGGATTCTCCACTGAATCAAGCACGTAGGACCTTGAATGTGTGTGCACCCGCCTGCTCGACTTTTGTATTTGCTAGGCAAGTGAAAGAAAGGGACAGCCATATATGTGAGCATCTTGACAACACAACATAATAAGCCAGTTTTATTTATCTTGAATGTGTAACACTCGTTCCATCACACTTCCAAACCTTCTCTTTAATACCTTTCAAACCTTTGGTCTTTAATACAAATAGCTGTGTTAACTTGACCCCAAGATTTGTATGTACATACTAATGATCTTTTACATTGCACTCTATTTACTTTGAATTGTTTGTGTGTTTGGACGCTCCTGTGTGTGTGTGTGTGTGTGTGCGTGTGTGTGTGTTGTTGGTCAAGCGCAAAATCCTTTTCCCCTGCCTCAAGACAGCAGCGTATCAACAATACTAATTGCCACCCCTCATGTTCAGACCAACACACCCGCAGACACTCAAATGGGTGCGAGTGCATTTGCTATAACATAAGCAGTGCACTTCAGAGTTATATTGCGTTGGTCTGCCATTTTGTGCCGGGTGTAAAATAGGCCCAGAAGTTTACTGTTTGCATAGAAAATTCTGTAATTGTTACATTGTTTGCATGTTATCTAGTGAAACATACGTATATTAAAGGATGTAATTTCATATGTGGATTTTATTTTGAGTTACAGTATTATAAACAAAATAAAGGAATAAAGCACAATTCAAAGACACATGGTTTAAAGTATAAAAATATTTCTTTCCAGCGAATCTCTTAGATGCACCAACATGTATCATAGAAAATAATCTGTGTCAACACAAAATAGTATTATAAAAGATTTTCGCTGCATTAACAACAAGGAAATGCCATAGGGAAGCCCACATCTTGGCTCCCGATAAAACACTAACATAGTGTAAAATGGTTTGAAAAAACATATGCAAATATTTCATTCCAGTTAATCTCTTACACCAACATGTATCATAGGAGTCAATCTGCCGACACAAAATAGTGTTTATGAAAGACTGCCTTTTGCTGTTCGTAAAACAAGGAAATCCAAGGAAAATCCCTGCTTTATGTGCAGTTGTAGGCTAGTCTTGGTTAATAATGCTCAGTCAAGACATAAACGCACAAAAACGTTTCTTTCCAGCGAATCAAATAATTTTACCTTGATTGCCAAAGGGAGACAGTATGTGCATGCATGAAGGCTATGGCGTTGTGATAAACATCCCAAATTCACATATGGGCTCGCATCCACAAGACTGCTGCGTCGAATCGACGTACAGACTGACGGATAGTAAAATGTTTGGAGAGGTGCACGTCAGCCTACGCAGTAGCTACGCCATAGCCTGACACGTCGGTTACGCCCTATCCGTAACTGACGCCGTAGCTTTGACGCAGAAGCATAAATGGGCCTTTAGTGTAACACTTTGGGATGTCCGGGCCTCATGGCAGAGTGAAATAACTGGCCTCCCCTTAGATTTTTACATGAATGAATTTTGATTATAACATACGTTTAATTCAGTGTAGGAATATCTCCATGGAGCAAAGCAAGTTACGAGTCCTGCTAAGACATAGGACAATCGTGAGTGTATAAAAAGGCAGAAGGATCTCCATCAATTACCTAACAGAAGCCTGTCATTTTCCCCACTTATGAGAGGGAATGTGAGAGATTGTGTGTTAGGTTGGGAACGGATCGAAAAAGAGCCATGCCGTACGCGCACGCGCGCTCTCCGCAGCTCTGGCAAAGTAACCGAACAATAGCAGTAGACCTGATAATTGTGTCCCCTCTATATCTGAAAATTGCCCTCTGCCACTGATATGGAAATGACAGCGTACAATAGACAGGATATGACAGGCCAGTGCCTTTGTGCTTGTCAAGGATGTCAAAGGGCCCGTAATGGAACTACCGTTTTTACACACTGCCTCGTCTTAACCTAATTGCCACGGCGATAATGTGACACAAAGGGCCAATAAGATTCCTTTTAATATGTTAAATCGCATGTGGCCTCTATTGGCGGCCGCGGTGAGATCTGGAGCCAATCAATTGTCCTGTGGGGGTAATATTGAGCAAAGGATGATAGTAAAAGTCCCTCAAGGCTTCCAATAACAAGTGGTAAAAGAGATGTGAGAGCTTCCATTGTGTTTATTCCTCAATTATCTTCTTTATTCCTCAGAATCCTCCTTTCTTTCTTTATCTCTCTGTAATGCCACTATGATTCAGGTCAATACAAAACTCAACTACTCACTAAGACATCCCATACAAGTAATGTGTGACATCACCCGTAATTAACGTTTAATGTGATGCATTTAATACATACAGTACAAACGTATATACTGTTTATAATGGTGATAATGTACAGCTGTATGATTGTGGAGTTTGATCATAATGATGTTTAAAAGAAAGTATAATTATAATAACAATGACAAATATGATTATGATGATATTAACAAATATAAATCTACATATCTGACTGAATGAAGAAACGCCAGCACACGCGCGTGTTGCATTGCCCTCTCTTAACAGTCATGTTGTCTCTGGCTAGATGCCTGTGAAGTGGATGGCGCTGGAGTGCATCCACTACAGGAGATTCACCCACCAGAGCGACGTGTGGAGCTATGGTACGTGTGTCTGTCTGCACTCCGGCTAATGGCGGGAACCAGGCTTTTGTGTCGAAAAGTCCGTTTGGGCACAGCTCTCCGTGCTAACAACCAGTGGACGAATGGCTGCTGTTGGTGTTGTTTTTCCCTTCCGTACATATTCATTTGCATGTGTGTGTGTGTGTGTGTCTCTCTCTCTCTCTCTCTCTCTCTCTCTCTCTCTCTCTCTCTCTCTCTCTCTCTCTCTCCCTGTCTCCCTGTCTCACTATTCCTTTACAGGCGTGACGATCTGGGAGCTGATGACGTTCGGGGGGAAGCCGTACGACGGCATTCCGTCACGGGAGATCCCGGACATCTTGGAAAAAGGCGAGCGACTCCCCCAGCCTCCCATATGCACCATAGACGTCTACATGGTCATGGTTAAATGTAAGCACGCACACACACTCAGGCATGTACGTGCTATGCATGCTTAATGTGTTTTATGTTAGGGGCTGGTTACTGTCTCTTGATTGACATGTCCCCGACATCTCCTGTATCAGTTATGTTGCGCTGGTCGGGTCGGGACAACTGACAGCCTCTTTCTGATTGGTTCTTGTCAGTGTGCCACTCTTAGTACAGAAACAACAAGCGTGTGTGTTACCAGCGGCTTCAACGTGAGTGTAGATTATATTTCTGACAGTGTGTCCTTCATTTTTGAAGGACACACTGCATATACAGCAGATGCAGTATATGCAGCTATTATACTCCTATAACTTTTACCACCCCGCCCCCTTACCACGCTCGCTCATTCTTGCCCATAATGCAGTGCAGCAGTTCAATCTCGAACTCGGCCCTCTGCGCCTCCTCTCATGTCAAGTCCATAATAGTCTTGGATGTCTACTACACACAAACATACACACACACACACTACCAGGAGGCCAACAGCACAAACGATGTGGGGCGGAATTCACCGGAAGGTTGGGAAAAGCGGCCTATTAAAAGCTTTTCCGAAAAGAGAGAAAAAAAATCTGGACCACATTAATTCTAATTACATGTTGACTCTGAGCTGTTGTTGTTAACGGTTTGATGCGTCGGAGGGCCAGGGTGAGCTCAAATCACCCCCACACCCACCCAGCCAGCCAGCCGGCCCCCCGATAGAGACAAAATGGAGTTTGATTGCCGGAGTAATTGCATCTCATTTGGCTAATGTGGCGGAGATGAGGCCATCACAGCAAAGGTGGCTGGTGTCGCCACGTCGCTTCACAACAAAGTGAGCGGGAAGTAGAAAAAAATGTGCCCGCGACCCGGCACCTCCGTTTGATAAGAATTTAATGAAAAAGAACCACTTCTGTGGAGATTTATGTGCTTAGCTATGATTTAATATCGAGCTGTCCGTGTACTACTGTATATGGCGTGGGTGTGTGTGTGTGTGTGTGCGTTGCAGTGAATATGTCCTGTCTTGTTTTTCTCTCCTTGAACTATTCATCTTCAATCCTTTTCTATCACACCATTCCCTCTGTTTCTCTCTCTCCCTTCCCCCCGTTCTCTCTATCTATCTCTCTCTTTCTCTTTTTTTTCTCTCTCTCTCTCTCTCTCCTTCCCCCACCTCCTGTCTGTGTGGTCCAGGCTGGATGATAGATGCAGACAGCAGGCCTAAGTTCAAGGAGCTGGCGGCAGAGTTCTGCAGGATGGCCCGTGACCCACAGCGATACCTGGTCATCCAGGTCAGTGTGCGACGACAACCCCCTACCCCCCCTCCCACCACCACCATACCATGCAAGGCTAATAACCCCCTCTGCAGTGCGCTTGAACGCCGGCTGATAAATGAACAAGGGAGGGAGCAGTCGGTGGAATGAGCTTGCCTCTGTGTGTGTGTGTGTGTGTGTGTGTGTGTGTGTACGCGGGTGTGTCAATCCAAGCTAATAAATGCCACATCGTGTTGATTTGCCATTGCACATCCCAGTTTAGCGCCGGTAAAACACCTTAGGTAGTAATTAAAGGTAAAGTCAGCTATTGCAAGCTAATTGTAAGCTAATACACTTTTTGTCAAACTCTCTGTGTGTGCTAAAAACACAAGGTGGTACTTCTACACAGCCCAGGCTGTGTAAATGGGAACATAAACAAAATGGCCGCTCACAACAACAAAGAGTTGTAGTTTAGTTGTAGTTTAGTTTTAGTTTTAGTGAGTAATATTAACATTTTTAAAGCGCATCTATATGCCCTATATCACTTTACCTCCCTCGCTCCGCCACCAGGGGGACGAGCGCATGAAGCTGCCCAGCCCCAGCGACAGCAAGTTCTTCCAGAGCCTTCTGGAGGAGGAAGACCTGGAGGACCTGGTGGATGCCGAGGAGTACCTGGTGCCCCAGGGGGGCTTCAGCGGACCTCCGCCCGCCTATACCACCGGACGGCCCCAACGCCCCCACGCCACCCGGGTGAGTGGCGCAGGCATGATTACTGGTCCGCGGCGACGGCTGGTTGTAGCCGTTTGTCAATGCGCATTTGTCCTCTCCAGGAGCATTAAAGCTGGAGTCAGCGATGACTGAGAAAGATTGCTTATGTTTGAACTCGATCATGAGCTAAAAAAAAACTATAAGAATACACATAATTCCCTTTCTGTGTGTTTATCGTACCATTGTCACCGGAAAACATAATGTCTCCTATTTAAACGATCTAAGCGTGCGGTCTAAAGTGCAGGGTGCAAACTGCATTTACGGTGTGTCCAAATCCACTTTTGCTAGTTTATTGGCATATAACAAGAACATTTTTAGCTGCATGGTTCAAAAGGGCTGTACTTACTCTCTTCATTCATTTTTCATGGGCGTGTTTTAGGCGTAACATACGATAAACCAATCCGAGTGTCATCTCCCATTTCCTTTAAAAATCCAGGTGCGATTGCATCGTTGGCGGATAGCTGATATACCAGCGGGTTTGTGAAAGCGCTGGAGCAGACCATCTAGGCAACAGCTAGATCCCTAAAATATGTTTGAGTAGGCTACACACTAATAGATCACATTGTATTCTTTTAATTTGTAATCCTTTGCATATTTGTGTGCTTCTGCACACCCTTGCATGTGTAACACGCAGAGTGTACACACGTTGTAGACTAACACACCCACGGGTGCTCAGATGTGCACAAAATGCATTTTCTATTTCGACAAAGTGGGCCCTGGACGGGAAAAGGACAACTGCGTCGGTCTGAAAATAGCAAACACTGCGCCGCGTTGCGCCGGATGTAAGATTTGGGCTCAATGTGTTTTCTTAGTCGCCTCTGGTTGAGTCCACTATTTTAAGCTAATACGCTTTTTGTGAATTTCATCTAGTATCTCCCGACGGTCTGCTAGCGGTCTGTTCTGTGTGAGCGCTGAATATATAATCCGGTGATACTACGGGGAGGGGTAGGGGGCGCGGGAGCTTGAGTGAGTTCCAATATCGCTGGCTGCACCTTTAAGAACTGCGGAGAAGGTATGTGTGCATGTGGAAACATCAAGAGACAGAGTTGGGTGAGTTTAGCTGAGGTCAGTGAACAGGTTGTAACTCAATAAGGTCGTAAATTGATTCCTTGTTGTATTTTAGCACGTAGCCCGAGAACCATAAATACCGCTGTTCAGTGAGCAATGCCTTATGGAGGGGGGGAAGGGGGGGGGGGGGTGTCAAAGGATATTGATTTGTTTTGAACCTGGGAGCTAATGTATTTCCTATTTAAAGGGCCTTGCAGGTCAAAGCCTTCTTTGCTTTAACGCCGTGTCATTTTGCAAGTCCTCAAGGTGATCAAGAACGTTCACTCCCACTAATGATTGCCATTTGTCCCGGCACCTCCGCTCTGCTAATGGCCCGCCTCCATCATTTCCGCGCCAGCCGCATGCGCCTCAAACCTGGGGCTGTCTTCCTCACCCGTTCCCCAGGCTCTGCAGGTTTCATTACCCGGGCCTCCGTCTGTAAATAACACATCGTCCCTTTTTAAAATGCTGGGGCCATTTGGTCAGAGGCAGGAAGCGACGGCTTGGCTATTTGCTCTTGCGATGTGCACCGCATGCCATGAGACGCACCGGTCCACATCACGCCCGACTTTGCCCTCCACGACCACGATCACACACACACACACACACACACACACACACACACACACACACACACACACACACACACACACACACTCGCGCTCACACACGCTGTCGTGCTCGCACACACACACACACACGGTCTTCATTCTTTAACACACAAACCCACATACAGTACTTACATATACAATATTTTCATTATCTGACACACACACACACACACACACACACACATCTCTGCATCATAATCCTTCCAGGCTCCCATACATATCCAAGGTCAATGTCCCAATCACCCAGGCAACCCCTTATTTTTATTGTTATGACACACCGTTCCGAGACGGCAAATTAAATTCACTATTGAAAATCCCTTGTCTGACTTTGCGGGAAAGTTCTTTTGTGCGTTCTGGAGGGCCGGTCGTTTGCACTCACCCTAGCTCTCCGGAACAGAAGCAAAGCACTGCGTCGCGATGTGATGGAGCGATGATAGGCGATGCTTTGAAGAAGAGGTTGATTGCGGTGGTAGAGAGAAGGGGCACATGCTTTCTCTGTGTGCATCCATTTTCTTTCTAGTTTTCCCCGGCCTTGTTTTTATGTAAGTGTTGCTTCTGTGGCTCCTGCAGCAGAAGAGAGTTGCTCAAGAGTTGGCTAGGGTTGAATATCCCGCGGCTTGTCGACGTGCCTCCTCTCTGGAGACCTTTGACCCATTGTCGTCGTTTGCTTCTCCTCAGAGGAGCGAGGTTCTTCTCCTGCGGAGGTTCAGGCATTTTGCCAGAGCTGGACCCCCCTCGCAGTCCTTCGAGCATAGTGACTACGCCCACAGATGTTTCTAAAAAGAACTTTACCTTCCGGAGACTGCATCCCGGGGTTAAATGTCTCGCTGCCTTCCCTGAAGGCACCACAGTTCTGGCTCAGTCTTTGTTGTCTGAGTAATTTCCTGTGTGTCGATCCACGGCCTTGTGAAGCGGAGGAACTGTGGTTTGTGGACAGTGTTCCATAGCAGCACTGTGTTTACCTGTATATCTTAACGTTGAGAGTGTGCTTTAGTGACACGTAGCAGTATGTCTAGCTTCCTTACCGCAATATAACACCGCACACATGCTTGAGATTAAATGTGAATGTGGTAACTGTATTTAATTAAGTTTAGACACATTTATTGTTATATATTTTCTTCCATCTTCTATTAGGTTTCATTGAACAGAAGCTCAAAAACATTCTAATGTGTCAAAGCATTTGTGTGTTCACAAGAATCCATTTTGTGCCGGACAACAAGAGTTTACTGTTGCCACGATTCGAGATGCAATTGTTCCCAGTGGAGGTTTAAAATAGTGATGCAATACAGCAAACCTATTTGCTATTTCATCCCGGTATACGCAAAGAAACACAGTACAGTCAATGTATGTCTTCAGTGTAACTTTACAGTAAGGTTCCACTGCTCTCTGCTCCAGAGCCAGTTCGGCTTCAGAGAAGGCGGCCCGGTCTCCGGCGAGGCCCCAGCCGTGGCCCCCGCCAGCCTGGAGCCCCCAGCAGGAATCCAAGGTCCGTGCTCGGAGGAGCAGCGCTCCTGCAACGGCACCCTGCACAAGAAGACCCTGGGCCGGGCCACCGGCACGGAGGACAGCGGGGCCCAGAGGTACAGCGCCGACCCCACCACCGTGTTCCTCGGGGGGGACCGGGGCCCCAAGGAAGACGAGGACGGGTACATGACCCCCATGAAGGACAAGTGCTCCTCGGGTAGGTACAGCACAAAGGCAGGCCAAGGTGCCCGGGAACCACACACAGCATACTGTCAGTCGTTAGAAAATGTAATCACGATTAATCGCACGCTTTATGTCATTAATTAAACACATTTCTACCTGTTCAAAAATATATGACACCTTTATTCAAGTGTTTGTATTTATTTACAAAATAAAATATTTAAATATAATACAATACTATACTATAGTATAACGCTTTAAATCTTTCCGATGTGGTAGTTCTTAAGTACGGCAAAATGTGTACATTATTATACATAGTATTAATGCTAAATCTTGTTTGCCAATCATCACCTATCGCATCCTAACCGTCATGGAGGGGTGGATTCCCTCTGTGGTCCCTTCCTAAGGTTTCATCCCCTTTTTCCCCCCAATGTGGTGCGGGGGAGGAGCAGGTTAAGGGAGTGTTTGTTTACATGTGAAATGTGGGCGGTACAGCCCTTTGAGTCTGCAATGCGATTAAAGGCTAAATAAAAAAACAATACTTGACTAGTATTTATACAGTATAGTTCTGTCAAGCACTCTGCATTTATAAGCCTTTATTTATATAAAGCATTTATATATTTAAGATATTAAACAGCATAGCGTTGTAGACCTACGTAGTTAACACGTATGTAGTATCATAACTGACAAAAACAATGTAATCTAAATAAACCAAATCATAAATGAAAACAACGTATGCCTTAAAAGTATGCGATGTAGGCTGATTTAATTTTAGGACATTTCGAGTACCATTTCTGCCCATCTAGCCTCAGCTTCTGACACAAGTTAGTGTTTGAAGCACAGAGCTCTTCGCGTCGCTCATTTATTTAAAGGAAAGGTGCTCTTCCATTCTGTTTGTTCTGTGTTCTGTTAGGACTCGCCGAGCATGAAGGATCTGTATGTAGTGCGTCTCTTCCGACGTCTGCTCAAGCCCATTTAGCTCATTGACTCGCATCTAGTTTTCGTGTAGAAAGCCACGCGTCTGGCCATTTTGGACTCGTGTTCGTACTTTGATACTAATTCAGTCCACCCGTTCCGGCCGCCACTGCCCGCTTTTATTTTCCTTTTTCTTTTATATGTTTGAATTGTTTTCAGCTGCTTCAAAATATCACACAGCCCAAAGCAAAACGCATCTGATGCAAAGTCAAGGAGTGGAGCGGGTGAAATCGATAGGTGGCCCACCCCGCTATTATAGCTCTTGGAAGCGATACAGAAGGGTCCTTTTTGCTGCTGTTTTCACCCAGGGCTGATAGCATTTCCTGTGCCAAAGAACTGTTTGGCAAGGTGCCCCTGTAGCGTTGAGTAGCCAGCGCCAGCACCACCACCATCATCATCATCATCATCATCATCAGCTCAGGCTTCTCTCCTCATTAGCGCGCGTTCTATCTTCCTCTCTCCTCTTCATCTCTGAATCTCCAACTTTGACCTTTCTATCTTTGTTTCTTCCTCTGAGCCTAAAATGCTGTTCTTCCCTTTTTCGTCCATCCCCCCCGCCCCCTCCCCCCATGCGCCTCCTTCTCCTTCTCCGCCCTCCTTGCCTGCGCTCTAGAATACCTTAACCCCGTCGAGGAGAACCCGTTTGCGGCGCGGCGCAAGAACGGCGAGGCCCACCACGCCCTGGACAACCCGAGCTACCACGGCACGCCCGGCAGCCAGCCGCGAGGAGGGGAGGACGAGTACATCAACGAGCCCCTCTACCTCAACACCTTCCCCAGCCCCGCCGAGCTGGGCCTGGAGGCCCTGCGGAGGAACGGCCTGCCCCTGCCCACGCACCACACCGCCACCGCCGCCTCCGCCCCGGGCTGCCGCCTCCCGCTCTCCGCACAGATCAGCCTGCCCCATTTCCCCCTCCCACTGACGGGGCAGCATCCCCCGGCGTCCGGCAACGCCCCGTGTCAGCACCGCCCGCTCTCCCACAGCCTCCACGGCCACCACAAGCCAGGGGGGAACCCCAACGGGCAGGCCCAGGCCCTAGGTCAGGCCCTGGGCCTGCCGGCCTACCAGGGCCACTCCAGCATGCTGAAGCAGGGCGGACAGTCGTCGGGCAAGGCTGCCGGCAGGAAGCTGAAGGTGACCTTTGACAATCCCGAGTACTGGCAGCACAGCCTGCCGCCCAAGCCGTCGGGCAAGGCAGCGGCGGGGGCTGGGGCGGCGGGGGCGGCGGACGCCCCCCAAGGCGGCTCCGTGAACGCCAAGCCCTTCAGCAGGCAGAACGGACACGTGCGCCCCCCGGTGGCCGAGAACCCGGAGTACATGTCCGAGTTTGCCCTGAAAGCGGGCGCCATCCTGCCACCGCCGCCTTACCGGCAGCGCAACACCGTGGTCTAGACACCCCCACCCCCACCACACCACACCCCTCCCTCCTGGTCCATCTGACTCTCTAGCCTCTGACCGCTGCTCTCCACTACCACCAACCCCTCTCTGGTTTCCGCTGTCCCCCAAAAACGAGGACCTTCCGCAGCCAGAGCGTCTTCGAAACCGTTCTCCAGACCAACACACGCCGTCCGAGAAACTGTAGCAACTCTCCCCCCCCGCCTGAAGGGGGCGACGAAACCGGGCTGAGCCGCACCGGCACGCCGCGAGCCCTGGTCCATTCACGCCGTGTAGATACAGACTGTGCTCTGAGAGGTGGAGAAGAAGAAGAAGAAAAATAAAGGTGGGATATTGTAGCTTTCAGCGACTGACCAACAGACGTCATTGTCACTCGGGAAGGGAATTCAGTTTTTTCCCTCGTACCTCTCCCGAGAAGCGAGATGCCTTGGTGAACGGAACATGAGGTGAAGCTCCCTTAGCGGAACCCGTTGCCACAGATGCCCTCGTGCCGGGAGAAGTTCCTGGAGAAGAGGGATGATTTGTTTGCAATATGGTGGTGTGAGGCGAACGTCTGTTGCCAAGGGAGTTTTGGAAGAGCCAGTACACGCTAAGGTGATACAATAAAATGTACCTGGTGGAATGAAAGACATTGCAGAGATGGATGAGATATTTTAACACTTTATTTTTTGTTTTTTTTTACTCAAGGAAAACAATATCTTGAAATATGAAGGGTGGAGCACTGAACATTGTTTATTCAATCATATTGTTGCCTATTTGTATCATGTGCTTCAGATATTCCCATTCGGTATGTGAAGAAATCTCATGTTTATACTGTAACTGTGATATTGTAATAGCCAAAACTACACCGAACACACCTTTTTTCATTCATAGAACAGACACTGATTTTTAATGGTGTCCCAAAAAACATCCTGCTTTGAGTTTTGCTAACTGCTCTACTTGGAAAATCAGCTTCTCCAAGCCAGGGGATAAAAGGGAAAAGATAACTATCTAAAATACGAGTTTTTATACACACTGGATTCAACGAAAGAAACATTTCCATTAAGATCACAAAGCTAAAATAAACATGTTGACTTCTGAGATTAGGAGGGTAATTAGAGACTTCTGCTTAATAGTACAAATGACCATGCATTCTGCAAACAAACGTAAAGGTCATTATAGTTATAGTGTGGCCAAGCGCCCTAATGAAACCAGAAGGAATGATCACGATAGCACCAGCAGAGATAAGTGCGTAAAAACACAGCAAATTTAAGTGTATGTGAATGTACGCGTGCGTTCACATATTAGTTGAACCCAAAGCTAAGCTAACATATCCCTTGCTGAGGTTGTGAGGAAGCTATTGATTTTGGAAAAGCTGTGTTTTATGAAAGGGAGAGAGGCTGTACATAAACTACGTAAAACCACGTGAAGTGTGTTCAGTTACCACACCAATTACACACAGAAAATAAGTTAAATAGTTTTATTAGGTGCCAGTGGTTACTCTGGTGTAAGTTATTAAAAAAAAACATCCTGCGAGAAAAAAAACTGTAAATCAGAGACAAACACCAGGGAGTAAGAGACATAATGATAA
The DNA here is from genome assembly GCA_025399855.1 of Forbesichthys papilliferus. Lineage (NCBI taxonomy): Eukaryota > Metazoa > Chordata > Actinopteri > Percopsiformes > Amblyopsidae > Forbesichthys > Forbesichthys papilliferus. The sequence continues at coordinate 21,187 of JAODOY010002428.1, forward strand.
CAGCTGTTGGATATCTGTTGCCTTGTAATCATTAGCCAATATTTCTCCCAACTAGGGACTCTTTACATCTTGCCAAACGTCATATATTCCTCTATCTGATTATTTCTAATGCGGTACAGTTTCCTACATCAAGGAACTTTCTAGGAATTGACTAAACAATATACGGAGCCCGGGGCATGACATGCATACGTTTTGTTTGCACTGCCTGAAGCTAGTTTCCATTACTACCGTACTGAGTGCTTGGTATATGCCACGTTATTGGCACGAAAGGCCTCCTCTCATCTAGTCAGAATGTATGGCTCAAATGTCCCTGTAGTCTCAACACAGTTTGTTAGATTATTTAATTATCACAGGAGACGCGAACGGCTCCCAATTGGATCTAATCATTGTACTACATTTAAAAAAAATCGGTCTGTCCTTTCCCCATGTAATATAATTTAAGTTGTTTAAGTGTAGTTATGTTAAAGTTATGCAAAAGCATAGTCACCACGTCCTATCAAGGGAACAGTTATGTCTCTCAGTTTGAGAATAATACTGCCATTTGTTGCTGCTAAAAGGAGAGCTCTGCTCACGTTACAAATAAATCATTGGTTTCATATACTGTAAGTCATATTTCTATGTCTATATTCAATTACCAAGCCATACACATATAGGTGAGAAAAAGTCTGCTGTTTTAACCTGTACTGTACTTTTTTTTTTACCATACATTTTTTAAATATATTTAAATATATATATTACATTTTTTTCTTTCATCTATAATGAACCATAATGGTAATTTATTAAGACAAATATGCACAAACTCTGAAAAACTTTTGTCACCCATTTCATTTTTTCCACTTACATTGTGTACATCTCCTTTGTGGTGTGTTTGTGTGTGTGCGCGCGTGCAAAGCGCATGTGTGTCTTCAAAAATATTAAAATGGCCATACCTTTTGGACCTAAACCACTCTAAGGCTTAAAATAAAAGATGCACTGGCTAACAGCATTGCAAGCAGGCCATTATGTGGCACTATCCAGGATTTGAAGAAGTAATAATATTTTCCGTTTACTTCAAATAATATTTCTAATGCTGCTGTGATGATGGTTATTTGATGAAAGAGTGTTTTGCAGTCTCTTTTTAGAGCTCCAATTCAATGAAACTGGGAGTGATTTAATATCGGTGTGAAATATTCATACCACATTTCATCTGGTTTATTCCGAGTGATGGGAGCTCAGATGTGGGCTGCTATAGAAAAGAAAAGTGGATGGTGTTAGAAGAAGCAGAAAATAGTCCAAACACGCTCCACTGTGTATATTTTTCAAAGCTGACCAGGACACAAATAAGTGTCGCAAATGTGATATTGTTGCTTAGGGCCTCTGGAGCTTTTTTAATATTGATGTGCTCTCAAACTAATTAATCCATTTAACATCTAAAAAAAACTGGACCTTATTTGTGTTGCTGCAACCCAGGACTTAAATGAGTTACTGCTGTTGTTATTTTATGTGATCATTATTTAAAAGTAGTTAAACCCTTTCATTCTAATTATGGCCATGACTCTTTAGACTGTAACTCTTTTCAAACATGCAGTATATTTTGTCTGGTTCTGGTCTACTTGCTGCTAATTTCATAATACCCAGGGGGCAAAGGGGGCTTTACAGTCATTGACTGTTATAAAAGGTTGTCAGTTGTGGCCCAGAAAGGATATCTACAGTAGGACTATTGAGGGGCATAACTTGAGTGCACAACCATGTCAACTACCTATATTCAACACAGGGTGGGTCTAAGCAATGCAATTCCTCTTACCTCTTAAGGCCATGCATCACACATGAATAGGCTTTTTTCTGCATTCACTCATATCAGAATGAAAGCTAACCCGTTGAAATATATGTCCGTTTAAATAACCGGTTGGTTTTGTAAACGTATGCCTGCATAAATAGAGCGCTAGTTAGTAACTGGGATACTGTATGCAGATGTATACGGGGATATGAGTAACTTGATTTCTCTGCAGTCATGTAAACACAATATCCCAAATATGATTGAAACCGGGATGAGCCTGATAACCGGGACACTCAAGTCTATGTAAGTGCACTGAATGTGATGATCAAGATATCATGGCTGGTGGACAACACGCATACTTATACTTATTACACAGGGAGACAAAGCCGGAGATTAAAAAAATGAATAGTAGCCTACAATGTGAAATATGTTTAGTGTGTAGCCTACATCAACATATGTTATGGATCTTGGTTGGAATCTCGCTGTTGCCCAAATGGTTCGCTCCAGCGCTTTCACGCTGGTGTAACAGCAATCCACCCATGATGCAAGCGCCCCTGGATTTATAAAAGGGAATTAGAAATGACACTCGGATTGGTTTATCGTATGTTACGCCCGAAACACACCCATGAATAATGAAGAGAGCCTGGCGCATCGACCGCTTCTCGGCCGTTAAAATACCAAAAGTGGATTTGGACACGTCCTAAATGCTTTATGTGCTTTGCGCTTAAGTCATATAAATAATTAGAATTAGAATTTATTAAAGGATAGCCCCTTGAGATGCAGCATCTAATTTTCGACAGCGTCCTATGTCTTTGTATTTCTTTGAACGTTTCTTTAAAATATGCAAATTAGATGGTAGTCCTGCCTCATTATACTGTATATGCGCACATTTGCATGTCTAGAAATCACTTTTTCAGCAATTTGATTTCAATCAGAATTATTTTTGTTTTCTTTTGTTGCCAACCCAAACAGACAGACTTATAAATACCAGTTTATCGAAATATTATTATTTCATGGAATTATATTGAAAGAAAAGCACTATTCACATCTATGCCTAATTCATATTTTGCAGTTCTAATGTCACTTATATAAAACGTATAGAAAACATTAAGAAAAAAATATGTATAAGTCTGGTTATAAGCGTGTTATAAGAACCAGCATGTGAAAACCAGTGTGAGAAACGCAACGTGAAAAATGCATTCTTGTGATATGCAACTGTGTGCGTATTAATTGCGGTAGACCTACCACCTCATTTGCATATTTTGATTAAACTTTTTTTAATGTATACGTTCAATTGATTAAGTTTAATTCTGATATTAGTCAATTAAAATATAAGCCTAGTAATGTGTGGTGCCTTGCCTTATTAAGAGGTTAGAGGTCATAGGGGTTGCATTGTTTAGACCCACCATGTTTATTTCCAGCCAGGTTGTGCACACAGGTTATGATCCTTATTGATCTTAGATTTCATTTCTGGGTCACAACCTTTTTTAACATTCAATGTCTGATTTCTGGAAACATTGGGGTTTTCTCCCTGGGTGTAAACACTGGTGTAATATAACAACAGTTTCTACTATATAATTTCTGTATTGTTTCTATTTTCTTTTCTCTACTTTTATAGCCAGAGGCACATACTCACGTTGTATTGTGGCAAAAGCCGTGTTAGATTTCACCATCTCCTTGTTAGGCTACCATAATGGCCGTTGTACCTAGCTTAGTAACAATGTCACCATGCACGATTTGAGCATTTAACTGCCCTCAGTAATTGTAACTGATGACTTGGTTAACATTGACAAGAAAGTGCATTTTATGTCCAGTGATTGGGCAGTTTGGTAAAGAATTTGTCATTCAGAGTCATTGGATTTCACCGAAACTTGCTAGCACAAAAGTGGACATTTTTTATTTTCCATAAAAGTTTCTTTCCAGTGATGTTATGTGTTTAGAAACATATGCAGTTATTTTAAATGTATACACATTCTATACACACTGTATTTGCTTTTGGCATTACTTTGTTCATACTATCACTGGTGGTGTTTCTTTTTTTCCCCAAAAAATATAAGACTTAAGTCAAGAATATGATTTTGTTTCTGTTCGTCCCATTATTTAACATATTTGCTATTATAGCTATTATTTTGCCATATGCCATTGCATTTACATATAAGTAATTAATGAAATAGTGTTGTGTTTAAATTATCAATACAGTGTAATTGTACAGAATCTTTGGAGTTTCCTCTGAAATTTCGGTAAAACACAAAAGCAAATGTGAATAGTATTTTTATAAACCAATGAAATGGCCAATGTGTTAGATCTGTACATACAGTAAAAGACAATGATTTGATTCCTCCCCCCGCCCGTTGCTGTAATTCGCTTAAAAGTTTGTCTGCTGTAAAAATAGATATATTTGCTTTATGTAAATGAGATATGAATTTGTACATTTTTAATTATTTGCATATTTTTTCCAAATGTAAACCCCCTTTCCTCTCAATTTGCTCTTCCAGTGGTGCGACCAAGTCTCATTGTAGTGAGTTTTCTCATCTAGGGTCTGTGTTCAACTAAGAGATTGGGGGGCGGGGCTAGTTGATGGCTAAGGTGTACAAACCAATAGGTATGTCTTGTTTCTTTGCCCCAAGTCTGTCGAAGCTAATTTGTCACTTCCTTATGAGAACACACCTGAACAAGTGGTCTCTTATACCTTCCTCTGGTTCCCTATCTCTCAATCTTATTGAACAAGGGTCTTCTACTTGTGGTCTGAAGACCCCTGAGCAGTCCTTGGTGGTACTATAGTGTGTCCACAAGATATTTTGTGATGGGAAAATATTTTTTATATAATATATATATCTCAATCATTTTAACTTGGGAGGTGGAAAATTCTAAGGATGTTTAGCATTAATTTATATATTGAGGAGGGTCAGTTCTAGCCTCATACGTGCTAGGAATCCAGTGTTCACCCCCTCCTAGTATTCTGTTTCCGGAAATATTAATGAGCCAAGAACACACCACTTTGTGATAGAACTTCTTTTCATTAAATGGCTGGTTTGTTTTGCATGCTATTACACAAATAGGTAACTGTGGATATTTAGTTCCTTTCTTAAAATGCCTTCATTGTGTGTCCATTTTTATCTTATATACTCACTCCCTACAGTATATACTGTATCTCTAGAGTTGTTTGGAACCCATACACAAAGCTTTATATCATGGAGAACCCACTCCTCATGTTTGGTACTCATGAATGTCAAAAGTATATTTTTAATTTAATATAAATAAAGATTGATTCGGTATATGGTGTTGCTGTTGTTTTGCATGCTTGGATTAAACACAAAAATACAATACAATTCATGAAGCTCTATTTTAATACAATTTCTCCCCGAGATCAACAATGTAAGCACAATGACAGTGAAGGCAGCACTCGATGCTAGCTAGCACCATGCCCAAAAACACTTGTAGTAGTCCAACACTTCAAATGGCTTCCCTGTGTTCGATGAAAATAGGCTAATGTGTGGATATAGCATTTTGCTCCCAATTTTTTGGTTTTCCTTTTTTAGCTTTCACCTCATGCTGCGCTTAATCTGCGGTTTACCCAAGTGGCGGTTATGTAAACTGGCACGAGCAACATCATTTGCGATGCAGCGCACTCCCCTCCAACGCCGCTGCACTTCGCGGCTTTCATTTCAATCATAAATTATACAAAACTGTCCAATGGCAGAATATGAGCTTTCTGAAGTTGCTGCTATTAATACTAATCAGGCAGTGGGGCTGCTTTAAGTAAACACTGTTTATGAAAGAGAAATCCACTTTCCCACGTCTGTCTCTCCCTTTCTCTCTCTCTCTCCCTCTCTCTTTCTCCCGTTTCATCCGAGAGTCAGTTTGTAGGCACAACTAGTTTCACCACAGAAATTCAGAGGAGCCAATATGTGTGACTTTATTTGTGCTGTGTGAGCTGGTCATGTTCTATATGGACACACACACGTTTTAAAACTACGTTGAGGAATAGTCGTGTATACTTGCTTGCTTGATGTCTATTGCGAGAACCCTCGCTGACAGGTTTCCTGTCCACACTTGACGTACCGTCGCTGAGTAAAGGAGGGTGGCAGGGTCATTGTTAATTTGGTGGAGTACTGTATCACCATTTGTCAATGTAATATAAGTTTGGTGTAGCAAATATTCCGGTGAAGTCTGCTATCGCTGCCAGAAGACAGCTGAATCCCGAAAGGCCTTTAGCAATTACGCTTACAGCTGCCCTGCACACCTGTGGCGTCACTTGCTGATGACAGCTCATCGGCACTCGAAGCCTGCAGCTTAATTGCGGCGTGTCACCTTGACGATATAACTTACCCACAATCCCCCGCACATGCACAACGCAGCGAAAACAGTAAGGTGGTTTTTCACTGAGCTTGGTTATCCGACGGGATAATTAACTGACATTTATATACCAAAGGGCTTGAATTGATTAAATCTATACAATGTTGTGCTATACTCTTAATTTTACACTTAGTACACGTCATAAATTAGTTACAGCGTATAATCAAAACATTTTTATTTAATTCCTATTAAATGTCAAAACACACCAAATATTAATTTACATTTTTGATGGACAGACCTACGATGCAATGCAATTCGTCTGGTGTGGAAAACTATACTGAAAAGGTCAAACAATAAGCATGTCTTCACTTGTTCTGCCCCCGTGCTGTGTGAACACACAGTTCCAGGTGCAGTCAGTGGGGTGTCAATCACAAAGCAGATGCACATGCCCAGACAGGCCCCAGAGACAGTTTAGCTCAATTAGATTTTTAGCATCATGGAAGACATAGAAAACAGTCTTTGCAGTGATCTAACTCAGAGCATGCACAGTCTGGCACTACACATACAATACTACGAGCTTTGGCTGTCCACCGGCATCCAGACTTATGGATGTGTAAATTATTGACTGCAACTTGCCTTAGCTACATTAGCTAGTATTTCCCGTTCATGTTCACAGCGTAACCATAATCACTATGGATTGCACCAAAATATTGATAATCTATCTTTAATGAATAGATCACAGTTATTAATAATAACTATGCACTGGAATTGTGTTGATCTGCATCACCTTTTATGTCCATGAAAATATAAAGCATTTGACATTACTGTTAAAGCTTAAGATATTGTAGACTAATGGTGCACAGAACGCCCCTGGCATCATATGCGATAGCAATTATGTTTCAAGGGTGTCCATTGGGTTGCCTGTTTAATGTGCGACAAGTATGACGGTAATCCTATCTATTCCCAACCATTGTCCACCGCATAATCTCTTGTGTCATGTATAGAACACATCATTCTTTGAATTATATTTCCTACGATGTATCTCAAATAGTAACCGTGTTACTAAAATGAAACGCATGTTCTGGTTTAGCTGTTGGTCCTTTTCTTGTTGAGTATGACCATAATTATTGTAAACTGCTCCGGTTGATAACCCATGTCCATTAATACATGTGGCTTGTTATTCCTCATCTAAGGACCGTGTGGGCATGTCTAGATGTAGTTTGACTGATGTGTCTATCCCTGACTATGTTTTGTATTTGTTACTACAGGATAACTGAAACCCTCTTGTCTCTTTTGAATACATATACAGCCTAGCTCCACCCAATGTCAACCATCTGTCAGTGAAAACAACTTGGATTTTCTGGAATATCACGCAACATCATGGAATTTAAAAAGTCAAGGACGTCTATTTTGTTTGCAGCATGTTTAGATTTTAGTTGCTTTTCATCATAATGTTGCTGGATGTGGTATTACATTTTGAGCAGGGCTGGGAGCGTTAACGCGTTAAATCTTTTTGATTAATTTGGAATGTTTAGTCGCGTTAAAAATTAGTAACGCAATTGATGCATGACGTTTTGTCTCTTTTATTCTCTCTCCTTGTATTTACTTCCTGTTGTGGCAAATGAGCGTGCTCACTGAGCCAGCTGTCAGTCGGATCATGCCCAACTATTTAGATTGTATTACAACAATTCAAGGTTTACAAGGAAAGTTTTCATCTAAGTTTCGTGATGGTGCTTTGGACTAAATGGCAGTGGTACAGTATGTAGGCCTACAATATAGCCAGGTATCATTGACGCGGCTAGCAAGGTTACAGGATACAATGTTGTACCGTAATAGGTTCTGTCTGTGTGCACGCTAGTGTGCTGCGCTGCCCTGCAATCGTGAATTTCCAGACTTCTGATCCAAACCATGGCAATGGTTATTAATTACGTTGCCCGTCAGATAAAAACGTCTCCCCCTAACATCGATCGAACTCTCTCTCCCTTCCGTCTATCTCTCTCCCGCTACGCTAGTTGGCTTCAGCCACACCATCCATATGTAAATAATTATTGCCGCGTCATGTGCAGACGTTTTAGTCCCACGTCGCTCTATGTGACGACGTCACCTCTATACCCTATCTCTCTCCTAAATACATGCAGCAGATGCAACACCTGCTTGCATTATGTATCTATTTCCATTATCTGTATAATGAAGCTATAAGTGGTATCCTCTTTATTGTTCCAAATTGTTGGTGATTTAAAATGTGTCTATTTATTTTAAACAATAATATAGCAGCAAATAACTACTAGGGTACTTTCAGGCTGGAGCAGTGGCACAGGCAATAGCCTAGCTCCATTACCATGTGGGCCTGGGTTCAATCTGGCCTGATGTATTTCTGCGATCCTTCCCCGATATCTCTCTCCCATTTGCTTCCTTTCTCTATACTGTCATGTCATTAAAAGAGCAAAATGCAAAACAAAACGTTTGATTAATTGCGATTAATCACAGCAATTTGCACGATATAAATAGTCAAAAAAATTATAAACTCCCAGCCCTAATTTTAAGATATCTCAACAAATCTTGAAATTATTGGTCTGAATGTTTTAATGAGTAATACCTACTCGAAATATCACCACATTCATTTTCCGATTGTTTATCACTGCCATACTGGCTGAACCTTTTTACAGTGCACAGACATCGTTCTGGTCTGCTCTTTTAATGTTCATTATAGGGCATGGAAATTGAGTTTTAGTCAATGGAAGTCAAGAAAATGTCAGGGAATTTGACCTTTGATGTAGTAGGAACCCTGTTAAGGACTTTTTCCATTGAATAACTCCACCATTATGAATGGAAAACATCCAGAATTTAAAGTTTGTTCATCATTATCGGCACATACTGTACAGTTACTGATAGGGCTCCCAGAGTCCATATTGTTTAGCTCGCCATCAACTTGGGCGAGCTAGTTTGCCAAGTGATGAAGAGGAGAGTGAAAAGCTGTATCAGAAAAGTACAGTATATTTAGAGTGGAACGGGGAAAATAGGACATTTTGGACAGATCAAGTCACGCCTCAAATTGGTGGGTGGGGGGGGGCGGTGCAAAGGTTTGAGAGGGAGCGCATATGGGCACTACAGCCCTGGGCAAATTGCAGAGGGCGGACACCTTTCACAGAAGCAGACACCGAGGCACACAGTGGGAGCTGTTTACCGGAAGTTGTTCCACTCTGGACCTGCAGAATTCTGCATGCCGTGCTTGTACAGTATCTATCTATCTATCTAC